>VDFB02007033.1:0-62259 GCA_007258455.2 Sequoia sempervirens | reverse complement strand
TTTCCAAACATGTCTACCATTGTTTGTCATAATCCTACATCTCGCCTAAAGTTTAAAAATACTAAGTCACAAATTTGTTGCATCTTGGAAGAAAATTTTTATTGTAAGGACTCCCATGGCACTCTATCATGATGTTCATATTCTGATAAGGCCAACTCTAGTATCAACAAGGATCACAATGACATCAATCAATTGTATGCAAGTGTTATGATTCTGGCAAGGCAACTACTTCATCAAGGTCATTATTGGCATATCATGGCACTAGTCTCTACATCAGCACCATCAATGGATTCAACACAATCAATTATCATCTAAAACATCAAGGCCATCCAAAAAATACAAAAATACAAAAAAATTTGAAAAATCAAAAAAATTGTCACTTTGATGAAAACCTAACAAACAAGTGTCTTGGTGACACCAAAAAAAAGACAATCAGAAAAACAAAAGAAAAATAGAGTCAAGAGAAAACTTGCATCCAATAGTGAAAACCATGCTTATGGCACTTTGGATAAGTACCATGACGAGAACCTAGAAAACAGGCATCATGTGTAAGAAATTATCCATGTGGACCATTACAATTGGGGGCAAGTTGTCTCATCTCCCATACCCTTCGTATGACATTTATTACCAAATTTCCATCTATCCATCTAAGCCCGACCACCACATCCACTTTCCCACCTACTTTGATCTTGATAAGGACTAGGGTACAAACATAAATCATGCATTGCAAAAACTCTTGACATGTCTCTCCTTTGGTCATACACTATCCACAAAATATCATGTCATAGCCTTCATAGCATTTTCCAAGCCCATAACTTGAAGAAAACAAGTTATCCTTATATGACATAGTCCTTGGAGACCATATGATAATTTTTCTAGCCATAATCCTCATGTCATTTATCTTTTACCAAATCCACCCATCATCAATTCATACCTATCACATGTCTTGGTTTTTCCCTTTTCAATGGTCTAAGGATCTTCCATCATCCCATCCAATCCTAAAAAGTCATTCTAAATGCAGCAAGCCCAATCCATACAATCTTGATATGCATCCTAACACATCATTCAAAACATTCCTTGGATTTTTTTCTAGACTTGCTGCAAACCTTGATCCTTTAGTCACATTATCCTCATCCTCATATTTTTTTCAAATGTGTCCTTCCCACGTCAAACAACATCATCACCATCCTCATCACCTGTCAATTGGTTTTCAGCTTAACTAGGGGCAAGATCATGGTTGTCCTTGGATTCTTTTGCATACTTGCTTGCTTGCTTATAGGAATCATTCACATGCATTAGTCACAGTCCTCATAAATAAAAAAACATCACAAAATGTCCTTAAAAAATCCAAAAACATCAAAAAACTTCAAAATGACAAAAAAATCAAAACATGTCAAAAATCTAAAAACAGAGTCAGAGTAAGTCACAATTGTCAGTATGTGTCATTGTCAAACTACATTTCCTTTGCACCTAGATGTAGGCAAGGCCATCTATCGATGTGTCCCCAAGGCATTAAGTTAGTCCTTTTGGGTTTATCTGTATAAAAACATGATTCAATCCATTTGTCTATATGACAAGGTCATTGGTCATGTTGAACTACAAGGTCTCTATGTGTATAATGTAGGCAAGGCCATCAATCGATGAGCTCCCAAGGATGCACTAAGTCAGTCCATTAGGGTTTTTCACATTCATTATCACACACATCTCATATTTGTAAATAAATCAAATCTTTTTTATTCAAGCGTCTAGTTGAACTAGGAGGTCTTTTCCTATATAATGTAGGCAAGGCCATCAATCAATGAGCCCTTGAGCCCACATTAGGCCAGTCCTTTAGGGTTCATTGTCAAGCACAAACATTTGTCAGTATATCATATCAAGTCATGCATCAACAAGATGAACAAGTCCACAATCTCATCAAGTCAAATCAAACAAATTGCCAAAGCAACAACCAAAACAAGTCAACTTATGTCTACTATAGGATGTGTCCTTGCTGAAAGCAAACATCATCAAAATAAATCAACTTATGTCTACTATAGGATGTGCCCTTCCTAAAAGAAGACATCATAACAAAAAAAACCAACTTATGTCTGCTATAGGATGTGTCCTTCCTGAAAAATAGACATTATCAAAAAAATCAACTTATGTCTTATACAGGATGAGTCCTTCTTGAATACAGACACTGTCAAACAATCAACATGGCCTTATGCATGTTATCAAATCAACAACATCAGACTCAACATCTTATATGATACGTGTCTTTCTGAAACTAGGATTTTGTCGTGCCTTATACAGATAGTCATAAATTTGAAACCAGACTCAACGTCTTATACACTATGTGTCATTCCTGAAACCAAGTTTTATCAATCAATTATCTTAATCAATCAAAAAAATCAAACAAATAGATCAAGTTTTGGAAAATATTTTATTAGCTTTTGACTTTGTGGCTTGTTTATCTTATCATTTTATTTGGCTTTAATTTAGAATTATGTTACTAGCTTTCTCAAGAATGTCCCATGAAGGATTTAGAGAAGCAAAGATGTATCAGAATTATGTTTTCTTTGACTATTTCTTGTTGATTATCTTTTAACTTTGGTTTTTGAGTCATGTTACTAGTTTCCTCGAGGATTTCCCTTGAAGGATTTAGAGGAGCGGTGAATCTCATGACCTATCTTTTATTTGTTTGTTGTCTGTGGTTTTTCTTGACAAAAAGACTGGGGAAATTGTGCCCTTAGTTTGAGTTAGGAAATTCCTTTTCTGTGATTGTTTGTTGTTAGCAGGTGGATGACCTTGCACATCTTGATCTATCTCATATCATGGTGTTTTCCTCCATTTGTATTATTTTCCACCAAATGATGATTAAGTGCAAATCCTTTTGTGGTTCGGTGAAACATCAAAGATTAATAATACTAATATCCATGTCTTTTATTATTCATCTTCTTTCCACACTAACATTTCTTCTTCCTTGCATTATTACAGAGTCCTATGACACTGGTGCAGGAGCACCTAATGGATTTTATGCCTCCATAAGGCCATTTTGTAAAATTTGATTTAGTTTTATGTTTGAAGTATGTAATAAGTTCATTTAGACCATATAGAATGTGTTTGAGTCAGTAAATATGTTATTAGGTGGGTCATGAGTTCATTTTTACAAATGTTGTCAAAAATGTAAAAAATTGTCAAATTGTAAAATTGCAAAAATGAGGAATATGAAGGGTCATTGTGGGAAAATAACTTATTTGGTTATTAAAACTCAAGGGTCAGTTGGGAAATTGATGAAATACGTTTAAATTAAGCCTTGGAGGGTTGAATCCAAGGAGGAAGAGGTGGTTGTTACATTTTGAAGTGAAATTAATAAAAGACCTCTTTGTTTTCTACATTTCTAAACATTAAATTCCTGTTTCAGAGCTTGGTACGGCCATGTACAGAGTTTTCATGACTTATAGTTTATTTTAATGGATGGAAAATTGACTTATCTTTCTAATATTTTTTGTCTCATCAAATTTCATTGATTTTTGAGTGTTTTATGGTCATTTTACTCAAGGCAGGTTTGCAGAATTAGGCCTTTGGGACAGCGTAGCAGCAAGTTTTTGAGGGATACATTCCAAAGTAACCCCAATTGAATTTAATATATGTTATATAAGGGATTAATGGGTATCCAAATCAGTTTTTAGATCGTGGTTTTGAGTTTTATTCTAAAAATTATGTCAAAATTACCTTATTTGCTGCTCTCATCAAAGCATAGTGAAAGATTGTGAGAAAAATCATTTGCTTGAAGTATTAGAGTTTTGGTCTTAAAAAGTTCATTGAATTTGTGTTATTTTGGAGTCCTCTTACCTCTGCATTAGACACACAAAAATATAAATCATCCTGCATATGCATTCATGTTAGAAATATCATGTAAAAATCATACATTTTAAATCAACATATATGTTGCATTTTAAAACACAAAAATATAGGCATCCAAACACCATCGAACTTCTAGCAATCAAATTAACTAATCGAGACTATTTCCAAAAAAAATTTGGAATTTTTCAAAAAATTGTCAATTTTCCTAAGGGGACATACTTTCACCTATTCCACACCTGGGCATGATTGGGGCATGCTTCTGATCAATTTTCTTTGACACAATGCCAAAATGATATTGTATCAAAAAGGGGAAAAATTTAGACACTAAAATTTGGTCTAAGCCCGCAACTTCAATTTCTTCATAATTCATATTTTCATGGTCATGATTAAATGATGTAAATTATTTAATTAATTTCTAAAGTCCTTTCTCATCTATTAATTAAATAACTTTTAATTATTTAATTAATTCATTTTAACATTTATTCCTCTATTAATTAAATAAACTTAATTATTTAATTAATTCACATTATCTGTATTCAAACTTTGATTAATTAAATAAATGTTCTTTATTTAATTATGTCAATAATCAAATTTATGCTCTTTCTTAAATTAAATAAATTCCTATTTAATTTATCCTATTCATATTAATCCTTAAATGTCGAATGTTGAATTAAATAATCTTTTAATTCATAAAAGTCTATTTTGGAAATATTCCTCTATATTTTGATAATTTTTAAAGTTATCTAAGTATTTATTTCCATTTGACTTGATATCTATTTAAATCAGTCAGTTATCTCATGATTTAATGTTTGATTGTCTTTCACGAATAAACTCGCTATCATAACCAGTTAGTTATCTAGTTTTGATTCTTATGCATGTAAACATTTATTAATTAAATATCTTTATTTATTTAATTAATTTATGTGTGCATTCGAATAGATCGTTTCTGTTATTCTATCTTTATCTTTTTCATGCAAACATTATTCTTCTAATTTTCAAATAATTTCAACTAGAGATTAAATCACTATTTAATCTTGATCTATATTCTTAGGCTTTATCACTCATGTCAGTACTAACACTCATCTTAATGCATGTCGAATCTTTTAATCTGAATCATTTGTCTATCTTCTGATCTTAACTTGTCATTCAAATGATCAATTTTCTATAAATTGACCTAGCTTTCATCATTGCAACTCCTCCTGAAATCTAATGACTTTTGGAGCACTTGTTTAGTCTTCAGTATTTTTCTATTATCACATACATCAAGGCTATACTTGGACACATACTAAAAAATATGAGTAAAAGAATACCATCATGGTGAAATGGAGAAGGAAAATCGAAGTCATTCATGGAAGGATGTAGATATTAGGTGAGATCATTCTTTGTTTATGTTTATGATTTCCTTTGTGCTTTGTTGTTTAGCTTTAGTTTACAATTCGAGTTTAATTGCATTCATATTTCTTTACTCCCTCTTTTATTTTCATGATGTTACACTTTTTATTTTTCTTATTATCAACAATGCTCTAATCATCATCACCAATCATTCAATCAATTTTTATCTTGAAAAGGGGAAAAATATTTATATTCTTGTGTGTATTATCATTCATCATACCTATAATAGTTCTTGTAACATATTTCTATATAGTGTTAGAAAATAAAGATATACTGAGAGGATAGGTGAATCACTATATCCCTCAAATCAATTAATTTCAATTTATCAATCAAAAATAAAAATTATCTTGATCAAAATATAATTTTAAAGAAAGAAAATAGAATAATAACACTAGATTTACATGGAACACCCAACAAGGGAAAATACACAATGAGAAGAGATGCTTGGAGCTACTATCCAAATCTAGCCTCACAAATGAGTCAACAGTTACAACAAATTTAAGGTCTTTAACCCAAGGAATTTTACAAGGATCCCTACTTGCTTATAGGAGGTTGTAACCTCATAATAAAACTATTTGAAGAATCACATGACACATCACAACTACAAAACATCTATAGCCTTCAGCTCATTGCCTTCAACACTTTTACACTACTTTACCTTTGGCTCACAACCTTTGGTATTCACACTTGCACTTTTTCCTTTGGATCACTGCTTGTAGCACTCTCTTATCCAATTTGGTTAGCTCATTTCCTTCCACACACCACTCAAATCTTTCTACTTTTAGCTCACTACATCCATCATGCATAAGACATTTCACTACAAATTGGCACACATTACTTTTCCTTTAGCACACTACTATCAACAAATTACATTGATATCATATTCAACACTTTTACACTTTGATCACACACTTGCTATTATATTTATACTATTTGCATGAATCAAAAAGTTTCTCCTTGTCATCCATATTGAAATGTATGAACATGAAACATGCAATGACCATATTTAAGTCAGCTCCAATACATCTGAAGGAAAGGAAAATCCAATGCATTCCAAGCTAAGAGATAACTAAGACCTATTTCAAATTTGCATGCATCCTTATGCTAGCACACACCACAAAACCTTCGTGCAAGAGACTTAGAATACTAAGTCGACCCAACAAACACTCAACCCTCAAAATATTAATCTCCGAACCACAAGCAGTATCAAAGAGTCAAGATAACAACACATGGATTACACCACAAGGATCAAACGATATTCAAGAATATTCACATGCCCTTATTTCACAACATCTTGGATCAATATGCTAGCTTGCAAGCGAATAGACAAAAAACTAGTATCTAAAACAAACCTAGACAACACAGTCTTGAGATATAAGTTTGATAGCTCAACTTATAGTACACTTTGGAAACTAAAATTTTAGGAGAGATAATAGATAGACATTGACAACACATCCTCCAAACTGCAAGACTGCAATAACAATTGTGGAGAAATGCAAACAATTTCTCAAAACCTTCCATGATTGTAAAAATTTAGTCATCACTCTTCTTACTCAGGAACCTTCTATGATAACATCCGAGATCTGAACAATAGAGCACATACATGGAACACTTGAATTTTTCTATCCTTCAAACCATAGGAACATATCTTCAAATGTGGAGGAATGTAGAGCATTTTCTAGAGCCTTTCAACTTACTTCCCTGAGCCACTGACTGAAAGACATTGTTCTATACAAATTATAGCAATAGAAAATGAATGCAAAATCAACATAATCATATACACATTCATGAGTAACACATGACATGCAACTTCATACAACATCATCAATAGACTTCATAGATTTTTACATTAATGAAAACTATAAAACACCATATTATTGACATCAATGACAACACTTGCAACATATTTACAACAATCTCCCCCTTTGGTATTGATGGAAACACTAGCAAGAGGAACTTTAATAGGATATGCAATATCTTCACCTTGATCCATCTTCTTGCACTATCACTCCCCCTTTGGCATCAAGGAAAAAGGTCAAATGGTCATCAATCAAGCTCTCCATAGAACACAAACTCCCCCTATTGGTATAAACTTCAACATTCTTCTACCTGCTTCCCCTGTGAGGTAGCCTTCATCAGTATAGGGATAAAAATGTGTTTTGAATTACTTCCCCTGGATAGATGCACCAACTAGGCATCTAGTTAGGAGGGGCAAGAACCCCTAGCTTCTATCTAAGGTACTCAAAAGTATCCTTTGAAAGTTCCTTTGTGAAGATATCTATAATTTGTTGCTTTGTAGGAACATACTCCAATCTTACTTCCTAGTCCACAAATTTATGCTTTAAGAAGTGATATCTAATAGAAATGTGCTTAGTTCTAGCATGCATCACTGGATTATTTGAAATATTGGTGACACTTGTATTATCACAAAAAATTGGAATGGGCTCATCATACATCACCTCAGGATGTCCTTCAAGGTTTTCTTCATCCACATCACTTGGGTGCAATAGGATATTGCAGTGATATATTCTGCTTCTACTATTGGTAAGGACATTGAGTCTTACTTCTCACTGAACCAAGAGACCATTTTTTTTCTTAGTGAAACATAGGAAATAGGGTGTACTCCACCTTTTAGGAGATGGAACACACAAAAAGGGTGAAAAGAGGGTCCCTTCGTATTTTTCTCTATTTCATTCAAGGAAACCTTAGAGATCTCAATCTAATAGTGAAATTGAGAGAAATGATCTACTATAAGGTCTCCTAGGGTGTGATTCAAGACAAAAGGGGGTTCATCACCAAGCAAAGGCTTGGAAAGAAGGGAATGTAAATGATATGAAAATCTAGCTATGCAACCTAAGATATGAAACTAAAAATTAGAATAATGAACTGAGAAATAATAGATGGACACCTGGAAAGTTGAACGTTCTTGAAACAAGGTCTACACTCTTGAAATTATGAATTTTGAAGCACACTGAGACTCATACACCATTAGGGATGATTTAGTCCCAGTTTAGGTTTTTGGGTTGAAACCAAAATTTGCAATTGGTAAACTAGGATCTAAAAAAGTCAAAAAAATTGTATACTGGGACTCATATACCACCATTGGTGATTTAGTCCCAGCATTAGGGTTGATCCAAAACTTTGGTATCCTCTAGTGATATTGTGTAGCTTCTCTCCCTTCTGATCTTCAAGTTCGAATCTCTAAATTCAGACCTATAGGTGAATTTCCATGATCTTGCAAGAAAGATGACAACTTTGAAAACTTTACAATTTTGAGAATTTTCTCCAATCTTTCTCTTCAATGGATCTTTTTACCTAAATCTGAAAATCACACATGAAAGAGAGGGAAATATTTTTTTTTTGTTAGTGGATAGGGGTTTGTCTTGGTAAAACCCTATTTTGGTAATCAAACCTTGAAATGAAATCACATAGAATGAAGTAATGATGAAAGAACACATATGCTATGTTACAACTCACCAAACCCTTATAATAAAGGTTGCAATCTTGTGAGTAATGGCTAGCATGAATGTAGATCTTGAATCTTCATTGTATGTTATGGATCTTGACTTGAATGCTTACTTGAATCATAAGAAACTACATCACAAATATTATCTTAAAAATAAACATGATGCATGATGACTTTGACATGGTCCTTTATTCTTGAATGCTCTTCAATGCTAGAATTCTTGAAATCTTAGATCACACTTTCTCATGAAAACTGATAGATGACTTGTAAACTTGCTAGGAGAAAATATGTGAAATAACCTTGTATTTATACTTGTTTATGCCAAATTTCTTGAAATTACAACACTAGAAGCCAACATCAAATCTAGAAGAATAAAATCCCACCAAGAATTTGAATTCAAAATAGGTCCAATATAAGTGGGAATCATATGCTAGTTAGGGTGTATGAGTCCCAATAGGCTAGTCTTGGGACACAAATTTCAAGAAATTTTAAGTTTAATGCCAAATTTAGGATCATGCCCCAAAACTTAGGTGGGACCTATATGCCCAAGGTGGCGTATGAGCCCCAAATCACTAAATCTGGGCCATACAATCAAAAATAATTAAATTATGATTGGTTCTTAGATATGTGTCGAGATTATCCTTGGAAATATGCATTAAATAAGGCTCGTGGATGCAAAATAGGACCAAATAAAGCATAAAGAAGCCCAATTTTAGCAGGGAGGGCCCATACAAGTGTGAAAATGTAGAGGGATATAGTTTTATATACTACATTTAACCTCATCTTTAGTGTGAGGAGGAAATTTCTTCAAACTCACACTAAAGTAGACAAAATCACATCAAGAGGGGTCCAAGTATACCAATGCTAGTGATATAGGATGACAACAATCAAGAGGGTTGCACAAGCCCCCATGATCAAGATCTTCTAGCAAACCAACATGGGCATAAGAGAATATACATGTAAATGATATAAGGAGCAACAAAAAGATACAAGAATACACTACCAAAGACGTAAAGAGGAAAGAAAAATAAAAACAAAAGGGGGGGATCAAACCTCTACCGTTTGTCCCACATGATGTGGATTGGATCTAAGTTGTTTGTCCAAAAAAATTTACAAGTGGAACATGATGTCTAGTATGCAAACCAAACACATGCTCACAAGGGCTAGTGGAACCTAGGCCCTCCACTAGGGTAGCCCCCAACAAGACACATACACACATGGATGGTATGCCCTCACACAGACAAGAAAGTGGCTATGGGAAATTCATGCCTAAGTTTGGCTCCCATATGGTAACCATACAAAAGATATACCTCTTGATAAATTTGATAAGGTGCCACACAACATGAACAACTAGATTCATGAGGCAAGAAAAAATTTGTATGCTTGATACCCATGAACAAACAAGATGGATCCATAAGAAATTATAGTATTTTATGTAAGGTAGCCATATAACATATATTGTAAATGAAAAATAGTGTAAGGTATGTTCAAAGGAGTTTTTCTTAGTTCTTGTAAGGTCTCAACTTAGGGAACATCATGCCTAATGTATCTAAGAGAGGACCAATCAAATAATATAAAATTGACAACTTAGGGGATGCAGTGTGTCACATCAAGCCACTAAGAGGAATATAATATGCTAAGAGAGATCGCTCTCATGAGGGACATCACACCGAACATCACCACAAATAAAAATATGCATCACATGAATTAAGAAAAATACACAATGAAATGTGAGTTATAAAAGAATAATGCAAATGTATGCCCCCACTTTAAAGAAGTCGCTAAACACCATGCTTGAGAAATTACTTTAAAGTAGAAAATGATAAATGCTAACAATAAAGAGGACATGAGAGCTTATGTGGAAAGCCCTATGCCAATTCATATGTTTCCAAATAAAGCTACGTCATGAAAAGCGGTTGCCCCCAAAATGAAATCCAAAAATCACATAAGGGATTCATGGATTCAAGGTCAGTATGTCTTTGCTATAATGTTGTTATAGAGCTCAAAACTATAATCATTACCCAAATACTCATGGGAAAGGAAGAATGACACAAAGAGAGCAAAAACAAAGATTTTTTTTTTGAGTCAACTTGGAAGAGACCTAAATGTCTCAATGCCTTGCATCATCCCCAAAAGGAAAACACAAAACCAAGAAAAGATAAAGGAAAAATCTTTTGGGTAAACATGGAAGAGACCTAAATGTCTCAATGCCTTGCATCATCCCTAAAAGGAAAACACAAGACCAAGGAAAGATAAGGTAAAAGGATTTTGGGTCAACATGGAAGAGACCTAAATGTCTCGATGCCTTGCATTATCCCCAAAAGGAAAATAAAAGACCATGAAAAGATAAAGGTTTATGACATATAGAATAATGTAGATACAAATAGAGAAATGTCACAAAGAGAGGATACATCAAACAAAACATTATAGGGACATTGTATTATGCACATGCAATCACATAAAAGAAACATGAAAAAGAAAATAATGCAAAAGACTAGTAAGGTGCATGCAAGTCAACTTATAGTAGGTTGTCTACATCCCAATCTTGTTCATTGTATACAGAAGGAAAACAACTAGCCAAAACAACAATAGCAAGTGTTGAACTTGGGGAAGCACCAAGTTCAACAATATTCTTAGGAGAATTATTGTTTAAGGTCATAGAGGAAGAAAACAATTTATTCAACTCATTATGCACTTCTTCATCCATTTTAGCAACCTCATCATTGTCATCCAAGTTAATCACAATGGGAGGTCGAATGATAATGTCTAAAGAAGGATTTATCTTCCATTGCAATTATGATATAGGATCTTTTTGTTGAAGTAAAGTGGGAGACTCATCATGTATTGCTTTAGTCAAGTATTGATGTTGATTTTATTTATTGTTGTCTTCATTTAACCTTTGAGAAAGAGAACAACATCTACATCTACTCTCTCTAGTATTTTTGTTTCTTTTAGTATGATTTTCAAGTTGTGTTTGTGTAGGAGCAGGTTTATCAACCTTAGGTTTATTTTCTTCCCTAAGGGGAGGAATGGAAGGAACCATAGGAGGTTGTTCAACCACTTTCTCTTTACCTTTGTAAACTTGTTTTATCTTAGGAGGCATGAAAAAATTATTTTGGTTATCTCTTGGTCTTTTGTAGGAAATAGGCAAAGAATTTATCTTCAGTTGGTCTTGGTTATTTGAAATGTATTTAGGTTCAATCATAGTTTCTTCAAGGATAGGAGGCTCAATCACAAGTTAAGGAATGTTTCTAAGGGACAGTTTTGCTATGCGTTTCACCTTAAACTTTTGATTAAATTTGAAAAATAATTCTTCACGAGGTTTGATAGGTTTGATAGGCTTGGGCCAAAAGAAATCCAATGAAAGTTCCCATGGGAGAACACAAGCTTATAGACTCTATGGTGCACAATAAATATTTCATTATCAAAATGGAAACTTCAATAATTTATGCACAACTGATGGGATGACTTCCATGGAGTGTAGCCATGGATAACCAAGCTTCACATGGAATTGATCCGACATTGAGATGATGGATAATGAGACATCTATTTTTTTGTTCTGATTTTTAAAGGAGGGGTGATTGATCCCATCATAGGGCAAGTTAAATCATTATGCGTTTTATATATGCTTTCAGTTTATCATATGTTTCTTGACAAAGTTCATGCACAAGTAAGAATTCTTCATTTATCACATTCTCTCCATATGTAGGATCAATTAATATCCCATTAGTGGGCTTGCCATTGATTCAACTAGCTACATAAAGAGGACCATTAGGTGTGTTTCTAATTATATCTTTACATCAAAAATCAATTTCACAAGGATTTTTAGTTTGGCCCTTACAAGGTAGAATTTCGATCAATCCAACCATATCATCCAAAAGACTTTGTTTATCAGTATCCATAGGACCTTGTTCAATAGTATCAATGTTTTCATCATCCGTGTCAAATTCATCACACCATTCTTCTTAGTTTTAGTAGCTTTGACAAATGAAATATTATGATTTGGAATAGAGTTGATAGATATTTTCAAGTTTTGGTTAGGAGGGGAAACAGATTTATTTCCTTGATCGTTAACACGTCTAATTTGAAGTTGACTGAAATCAATGAGGTCTTGCACAAGATGTTTAAAATGCTTACAATGTTCCATATCATGTCAATTTTTTCAGTGATAATGGAAATAGGAATTTGATCTAAAGTTTGAAGGAAAAGGATTATTAGGATTGGGTTTTTTAATGGGAGGTAAGGTAATCATCTTCTACTCTAGAATTTGTAACATTGTATTATGGAGGGTATCGGGTAAGGGAGTAAATTATCTGGCCAAATCCCCAAATGTAAAAGGAATTTTCTTCTTATAGCAACCAATTGGGTATCAACATGTTGATTTGGTTGAGGGGGATTTATTTGAAGGAATAATTTATTTTGTTTCCTAAGAGGTTAATAATTTTTTTGATTTTTGGATTCATATTTTTCAGGTCAGCTAGAGGTGAATTTTGATAATCACGAAGGGAAATACACATATTTACAAAGGAAAATTCAACATGCCAAGCTTATCTTGTTTTTTAGTTTGCAAATTCTCAATGAACATCCATTGAAGGTGAGGGTTGAAAATCTTTACATCGATTGGTGAATAAAGAAATTGGTAGCGTGAAATGAATTCAATAACATTTTCATCATCCTTTTTCTTACATCTCATCAAATCAGCTAATGTCATTTTAGGAGTAATGTGCACCTAGAAGTGGTTTATAAATGTCTCCACAAGTTACTTGAATGAATGAATTGAGTTATTCAGTAACAAGGAAAACCATTCTAAAGTAGTATCTTTCAAGGACCTAGGGAAAATATTAGCCAAGAGCTTATACTCAAGGAAAAAATCACTACATAAGGTGGTGTAAGTGGAAACATGGTTAGAAGGATCTCCTTTTCATCCATATTTCTTAAAACCTAGGAGTCTGTATACCTTGTGGTATCATTGTTCTCAATATCTCCAAGGATAATGGATTGCTTTTGACATAGTATGTGGGTTGACCATTTTGATTTTAGTTTAAGGTGGAAATTTTCTTTTGAAGGGATGAAACATTTTGCAACAGTTGGTTAAGGATAGCATCATTGGTTGTATTTTGAGACAGAGGTAAATATGGTGGAAGTGTATGTATTTGAGGGTAAAGTGAATGAAATACTTACGAGAGTTAAAGTGGTAGGAGATATCATGTGTGATGCCACAAAGGTATAAGGATTGCTAGCAAAAATACCCAAGGTAGGAATGACATTACTATTAGGTTACACCATTATTGTAACTTGAGGGTTGGTATGGGTAGGAATAGAGGCAATGGTTTTAGGAGGAGGAATTTAAGTTCCTCCTTGACTTTGGACATTGTTCAAAGTTAGAGCATAGCTAGTCATTGAGGTAAGATATTTGCCAAAAATATGAGCTAGATTATGCACAAATTATACTCCTTCACTTTCAATCATGTGGTGTATGCTATCTATGGTAGGAATAGTAGTGTTGGAAATGTTTTTAGTACTCAGTTAATTTTGTAGGTTTGTTAAGTATTTATGGATTTGGATTATGTTTTCTTGAGGAATACTAGTAACCATTGCTTCAACACTTATCATGCTACCTGAAGGTAGAGAGTTGTTAAGGGTATGGTCCATACCTAGTGAACTAGTGTCAACACTATTAGTAGAAGAGGTAGATAGCCCAAGATCCATGATGAGTGTGCTATCACGAGATGAAATGAGTATCGTGTTGAATATCCAAGATACTGAGAGGGGGGTGAATCATTATCTTAAATTTTTTGATTAGATACCATCCAATTATTCCAATGCATACAATAGTAGAGATAAGTAAAATCATTAACAGAGCATGAGATCATAAAATACATGAACACCAAGATTTTTACGTGGAAAACCCAAGATGAGAAAAACCACAGTGAGTGTTAGCTCACAATATAGTATAACCAGTTATAAGATATTACAAAAATGGGTGGCTCACTACCAGGACTCACTGTCCAAATAGAAAGGCTCACTGCCTATAGATTTATAATGACAAAATAGCTTATAGCCAGAAAAAATGAACTGATAAAGTACACATAGTGAGTCCAAATTTAGTTCCAATGAAGCTTAGTAAACTGACTTGATACACTTCATCATATTCACTCTTCTCCACATTCACATTCACAACACAATCATCACCCACACAATTTTCAAAAACTATCCAATAGGGTATTTGCAAGATCATCATGGAAAAAATAGGCACTTAAGTGGCGAAAAATTAAAAAAAAATAGAGTTAGGCAACTTGACGTAAAAATTTCAATAAGTTATCTATATTATTTAAAAAATATGTAAGAATAGAATCTGTAGAAAATTGAATGTAGTTTCTAAACTACTAGGTTTATTTAAAAAAAAAACTATTTCATAAAAAATTGAAATTTCAATGTAGTAGTACTTAAATTTCAAGGGAAAAATAAGTAGGTGTCTGTCTGACCACCCTAACCACAATAAAATGATAATATTTTTTTATAAGATTTTAGATATAAGTAGACGACTCATGTCCTAATGAGATGCATAATTTTTTTGTAATTTGTTCTAAGTAAATAATTAATTATTAATTTTTTATTACAACTTTTAAAAAATATAAAAAACTTGTATGTCTGACCACCTTAATTTGGTCAAAACTTCATGAAATTATTATTTTTTATTTAATCTTATAGTATGTGAAGCATAGAATGTGACATATGTTTCAGATTCAAAAAATGTGATACTGTTTGAAAACTATTGATGTTTTTCAATCAACCTATCAATCAAGACTTTAGTCATAATTCAAATATGAAATGAATAATAATTATTTATTATATTCAAAGTAAAGCATAATTTATATTGGTGGAAAGTTCAGAATCTCCTTTAAAAACCCTTTTTGTTTCATCAATTTTAGGTAAAAAAAAGTTGCTAGCTACATACCCTACGCATACCCATCATATTGCCACTTTTTGTCCCATCATGATCCTCAACACACCCAATATATATACTTGATCTCTCTGCAAGCATCAATTAGGTTGACCTAATTAGATGCATTTCTTATTCACCAAAATTACCAACTCTCGGCTCTAAGATTTCACAAAATCTTCCTAAGAAGCAGTTCAAACATCCAACATGCTACATCATGTTAGAATGGACCTAAGATAGGTTGCACATATGTCCACATAACAAAAAATAATTCACCATTACATAATACATCGATTAGGTCAGCCAAGGATAAACCTAATAACACAATTGCAATCACCAAAGTAATGTTAATACATCATATGAGCATCTGAGTACGTGAGATCTTAAATGTGCATGCTCCCAACATAGGATGTACACAAAATACCAGAGGATATAAACATTATACCACTTCAGATACCGAACTAGAATAATAGAACAAATTTAGATTTGATCTTGCAGTTGCAACTCATATATCATGGTGACATCAATGACAAAACAAAATAACAAAATGAGATGTTCTTCTTCATTTTTCCAACAATCTCCCACTTTGTCATTGATGGCAACATGTGCCAAACGAAATATTGACAAAACTTCTTATTTACAATGCTTCTCCCCATAACACCAGCATTTCAATATTCTTCACTCCCCCTTTGACATCAAGGAAAAAGGGTGTCCCATAAATTGAATTTGAAATATGAAAACAAAGAAAACAAAAAAATATATATCGACCAGAGGATGATGAGCCTTGAAGCTCCTTCAGAATACCTTCCCATACAAATTTACCATTCTCCTAGCTATCCTTTGCAATAATCAACATCTTGTTGAGGGATTCCAACTCTACTAGAGTTTTTATGCACCACCTAAAGTATCAAGAGTCAAATTTATCTTCTCAAGCTTTTATGTGCTTGCCAGAGCCTTGCCAACTAGAGTGTATTCCACTCTTATAATGTCACTCACCTGATCAAATTTTCTGATAATCTCTTCCTTCTGCTTCTGCAAGATAAAAAAAAATCTTTATGCACAGTGATGGCATTCCAAGTTGATTTGTCTCAATATTTGGATAGGTTGTAAGTACTAGAGACAATAGTCAACTGGGACTCAATGGAATCCATAACAATCTTAATGTTTTGAGTGGCATCTGGCCACTTGAAGAAATAAGCAAGAACAACATTTGCTTCTAACTCACAAATCTTCACAACTTCTAGATTCTTTTCAACATTTGAATGTGCAAGAGCACACTTGTCATGTAATGCAAATAGCCTTTTCTCTGTTAGTTTCTCCTCAACCTCTTGTTTTGTCTTTTCACTAAGCCTAGAGGTATACTCCTTGAAAGAATCTAACAACAGTCTCAAATTGTTAGTAGGAGCGAGGGATGCATCAATAGATGCACCAGGTATGACCTCCTATAATACCTTAAGAGCATCCTCTATAAGTTTTGTTCCCTTTTGATGGGTTTGGGTATGTGCAAGATCATCATGGAAAAAACAGCCCCTTAAGTGGTGAAAAATTTAGAAAAATCAGAGTTAGGCAACTTGACAAAAAAATTTGAATAAGTTATCTATATTATTTCAAAAATATGTAAGAATAGAATTTGTAGCAAATTGATGTAATTTCTAAACTACTAGGTTTTTTTTTTTTTAAATCTATTTGGTGAAAATTTGATATTTCAATGTAGTAGTACTTAAATTTCAGAGAAAAATAAGAAAAAGTTGTCTGTCTGATCACCCTAACCACAATAAAATGATAATTTATTTTTTATAATATTTAGATATAGTAGAGGACTCATGTCCTAATGTGATGCATATTTTTTTGTTTTTCGAAGTAAATAATTAATTATGAATTTTTTATTACAAATTTTTAAAAATTTAGAAACTCGTATGTCTAACCACCTTAACTTGGTCAAAACTTCATGAAATTCAATATATTTTTTTAATCCTATAGTATGAAAAGCATAGAATGTGATGCATGTTTTGGATTCAAAAAATGTGATACCGTTTGATAGTTATAGATGTTTTTCAATCAACCTATCAATTAGGACTTTAGTCATAATTCAAATAGAAAATGAATAATCATTATTTATTAAATTCAAAGTAAAGCATAATTTTTATTGGTGGAAAGCTAAGAATACCATTTTAAAACCCTTTTCATTTCATCAATTTTGGGTTAAAAAAAAGTCGTCAGCCACATACCCTACACATACCCATCATATCACCACTTTTTGGCCCATCATGATCCTACAAATACCCGTTTCAAAAATATCCTTTCTTTCGGATGCCTGCAATGCATCTCCTAACACTACTTTATGAACCAGAGACATTTTCTTCACATCAACAAACCCTTCAATCATAGGAAATTGTAGAATCTCTTGAGGAATTATCAGTTGAAATCTAATTTTCATAGATAGCAAGCCTTTCAGAACATCATTATCAGAGGACGATTCTTCAGGATGCTTAAGGGATTTTACAATCTGCTTTTGACTTTCTTCATTTTTCCTAGAAAAATCTTCATTTTTCTTTTCTTCCTCTCCATTTTCATTCTCTTCTTCCTCCTTTTCTTCTTCTTCCACTTTATCTTCGTCTTCTTCTTTCTTTTCTTCCTTTTTATCTTCATCTTTATCTTTATCCCTATTTTCTTCTTCATCATTTCCATCCTTTCCATTTTCATTTTTCTTCTCCTCTGGATTATCTTTTTCTTCTTCTTCACTGCCTTTTCCTTCTTCAGTATTACCTTTTTCATCATTTCCTTTTTCTCCTTTTGTGTGTTCTGAAGGAGAATCATTATGTTTTTTAGGCTCAACTTCACCTTCATTCTTCTTTTCACTTTCTAGAGGATCATTTTCATCACCAACATCAACTTCATCATCAATGTTTCTAGAAATATTTGCATTACCTGTATCAGGAGGAATATTTTCCTCAACATTTTCAACAACATCTTCATTAGCCTTAAGCATGCCATATTTTTCTATTGTATCCCGAATCACCTTTGTTGTTTCCTTCCTTATCTTCTTTGTTAGCTTTTAATTCCTTGTCATTAAAATATTTACTCTTTTTTTCATTCAAAACATCTATACACAAATATTTTTTCAAAGTCTGTAGATCATCCGAGGTCAGGGAAGACCCAATCTTATTGTATGCATCTTTCTTGATTTTCTCTTAAAATTTAACAACCTTTTATATCCTTTTCATCAGGGCTTCCGACATATTCTCAAGTACATCTTTCCTTATGTCATCCTACTTAACTTCCAAGATGATAACATATTGAAAGACAACTAAAAGCAAAGTTTTCTTATCCTCATCTCTAGCATTATCATAATATTATGTTGTAGGTGTTAGAATATTATCAAAATGTATCAAAGTGTTGACAGTTTCCTCTAATTTAAAATGGGGACCAAGACTTACTGGATTGTCATGTTCTTCTCTTTGGTCTGCAGAGGCTTCACCAGACACCTTAGACTTCTTTGATTCTAGATTTTTGTGCACATGAATACCAAATTCCTGCTCTTCTTCATCATCAGAAGATGACACAACATGCACTCTCTTAGACCCAACAGATTCCTTAGAAGTGCCTTCAGTAGAGGATAAACTTCCTCTTCTTCTCCTCACCAACTTTGCCTTAGGATCCTCTTCATCTTCATCCTGATCATCTATGACACTAAGATTTTTCTCCCTTGTTTCTTTCTCTTTCTTTCCTCTCTTTGTGGGGGCCACTGGAGGAGTTTCTTTCCTCTTCCCATATCTAGTAGTCAGTCCAAAGGAAAGAAGACCTTTTCCTTTATTAGTGGTACTGGGTTCAATCTTTGTTGTAGGAACTATGGAGGATTTAGCAATGGTAGTCATGTCGGATCTCCTCGGGCCAAACGATTCTGCCTCCAACTATTCTCCTTTATCTCCTCTAAAGGGAATCTGTTCATCATTAAATCTAGCTTCTTTAAGTGTCTTCTCCACTTTCTTTTTGATTTTAGGCTTCTGGAGCTCGATGTGAATTTCCATAGAATTTTTAGCATAAGTTCTAATTCTGGCTTCATTGGGGTCCTTTGGATTCTTCAACAACATTTGTACATAGCCTTCAACCTCTTCTTTTGTAATCTCATATCCCAAAGGCTAAATCCATATGGTTCAGGGTTCTACTACCTCGGTCATGCATTCATTAGAGGAAACATGGAATATGATGTCATCTTTGTATTTCTCAATAATTTTCCTTAGAATCCTTTCCCTTTCATTCATGTTGCTCTTTAATACAACAAAGAATGTTATTAGAGAATTTTCTTGAGCTTTGAGATTACCCAGACTATGCATATAATAAAAAATTTGATGTGCCACTAGTCTAGATGAGTCCTAGAACACTTCATCATTCTTTCCAAGAAGTCTCTTCATGAAATAAAACAATAGTCATGCAATCAATGAACTGAATTTTAAAGCATACTTCCCTTGCTTTGTCAACTTCAAATTCTCAAGAAATTATTGTTGGAGAAGCTCACATAGGTCATAATCTACACCATTTACAACCATATCAAAGCTAATATAGATTGTTGTAGCTGAAATAGAGTTCTCTCTATTGGTGAAGTATATTTTATGACCAATCATGATAGCTGCATACTTCATAGTAGGATTAGTGATGGACTTTGTCATTAACTCTCTCTTGTCATATGTGGCTCCTGTAAGTTTTGTAACTACCTCATTCTTCATGCTTTTCAATACAGGTATTGTACCTTTATCCTAGAGACCTGTAACAACCCTAATCACCTCCTTAGTTATTAGGTGTAGTTGTTCAGTCCATAGGAATTTATCATGAATTCTTCTTAAGACTAGCTTGACAAATCTATCATCATAGTTGAAGTTGGAAAAATTGTTCCATATATCTAAATTATTTGCAACTAGGTTTGAGTACTCATGTTTTATCAAGAAATCATCACTAGTAAGCTCATTCTTCCAAATTTCAATCAATTTTGTGTGACTGAATTCCTTATACTTTACTCAAATAAACATCCTTCTATCTTCAATTAGCATAGCTCCATGAGGGATTGATGAGAATGCGCCCATGGGGTCATCTTCAAATACTTTCAATGAATATTTCCTATAAGAAGGTCTCGGTCTCTCCAACACTTTAATGACTCTAGGAGTTTCCATTCTAACAATTTCAAATCCAAACAATTCAAATAACACAAACCAAAACAACACAGAAAATTAAAATACCTCTTTTTCATGATGATCTAGAACTAGGGTTTGCACGACTCAAACTCCAGATCTCCTCAAGAATGCTCAAAAATATCTTCAATCTCTTCAAATGCATGAATGATTAAAATTACATACACATTTTCTTTATAAAATGACAATCTTCCCTAATTCCCATTAAATGTGGTAGATTTCAAAAAGATGCTAAAAATTCTTCTTTGCTCAGAAAAACCCTAATTTGCTCCACAAAAGATCATTCCTTCATACTTTCTTCCAATTCCTTTTCCAAAACCTCTGATTATTCATTCTTCACATTCCATCCTCATCCCAGCCTCTGACATGCCATTTATCTAAGGGTTTTTTTATAAATTTTTTTATAATGCTCCCCCTAAGACCATGTTGGGTCTAGTTCTCTGAGGAATTGTCTGTACTGAATGAGGGCACAAACACATCAAGAGTTTCTGGTTCTTCTTTCTTCCTCCAGATCTTATTCATCTCTTGCTTAATCTCATCTTTTTCAACCTTCTTCATAGATTCAATCCTTTCTACTAGATTGGTCTTCTTACCCTTCTTGCTTCTGTAATCTCTTGAGATAAGTCTAGGTTTGTTGCAGTTATAGTAGCCAATATTTCTCTAATTAGATTGACTTCTTGTTTTGCACTGAATAGCTTTATGTACATACGTGTTGTAGGTATAACAGTAGCCATGAAAGGATTGATTCATTCTTCCTCCATTAAAATGATTCATCATCAAGGTTCTACATTCACTTGCCCTATGTCCAATTCTTTTGCAAGAAAAAACTTGACCAGAGAAGGAACCAAGAAACTAATTCATCCTACTCCTACATTCTATTGCCCTGTGACCAAATTTTTTGCAATAAAAACAAGTTCCATTAAAATATGGATACCTTTGTGCATTAGGTTGTCTCATAGGGAGTCTCCTAGCAAAGTTCCTTGAATTTCCTTTCTGCCTTCCTTTATTTTGAGTCTTTTGACTGTTCACAGCTTTAGAAGCTTCACCAGTATCATTTCCTAGACCACCTTTGTATTTACTCAATTTCTATCCTACAATCAATTCATCAAGCCTATTTGAGCTAGATTTGAAATTGTTCTCATAGATTTTTTCCTTCTCTAGATCCATTTTCAGGTTCACAACTTCTTGTTCAAGTTTGGTGCAATCTTCAGACTTGCTTTGTACCAATTTGTTCAAACATAATTCTTCAATTCTTTTCTTCTCTACTTGCACTTTCAAACCAGTAATTTTTTCATTAGCCTTCTTCAACTAATCAGTTACTTCCTTATGCTTATCTTTGAACTTTTTCAATTGCTCTTTTAATTTCAAGACACATTCATTTGTATTTTCAGGATTCTCTTTTAGATATTTGTTCTCTCTTTCAACTTTGTTAAGATCTTCAAGGGAAGTTTGGAGCTCTCCTTTATCATTCATTTCTTCCATCTTTAGGATCTCCCTTAAGCTGTTAGGCTTTTCCAGAGGAACCAAGCTATGATACAAATTTTTGAATATCCAAGATACTAAGGGGGCGTGAATCAATATCTTCTTAAATTTTTTGATTAGATACCATACAATTATCCCAATGCATATAACAGTAGAGATAAGTAAAAGAATTAATAGATCATGAGATCACAAAACACATGAACACCAAGATTTTTACGTTGAAAACCCAAGATGGGAAAAACCATAGTGAGTGTTAGCTCACAATATAGTATAACTGGTTATAAGATATTACAAAAATGGGTTGCTCACTACCAGGACTCACTGTCCAAATACAAAGGCTCACTACCTACAAAATTAAAATGACAAAATGGCTTATAGCTATAAAAAATTAACTGATAAAGTACACCTAGTGAGTGTAGATTCAACTCCAATGAAGCCTTATAAATTGACTTGACACACTTCATCATATTCGCTCTTCTTCACATTCACATTCACAACAAAATCATCACCCACACAATCCTCAAAAACTATCCAATATATATATCTGATCTCTCTGCAAGCATTAATTAGGTCAGCCTAATTAGATGCACTTATTCTTCACAAAAAATACCAGTTGTCAACTCCAACCTTTCACAAAATCTTCCCAAGAAGCAATTCAAACATCCAACATGCTACATCAAGTTGGCATGGACCTAAGATAGGTTGCACATATGTCCACATAACAAAAATTAATTCACCATTACATAATACATCGATTAGGTTGTCCAAGGATAGACCTAATAGCACAATTGCAATCACCTGAGTAATGCTGATACATCATACAAGCATATGAGTATGTGAGATATTGAATGTATGTGCTCCCAACATCTACAAACCATTTCCAAAATCTAAAAGCAAATAGTAATCACTAGCAAACAAATGTGGACCAAAATACTGGAGGATGTACACAAAATTCCCGAGGATATAAACATTATACTAGTTTAGATACCAAACTAGAATACCAACAAAAATCAGACTTGATCTTGCAATTGCAACTCATATATCACGGTGACATCAATGAAAACACAAAATAACAAAATGAGATGATCTTCATGTTTCCAACATCTCGAACTATGTCTCACTATAGTATTAGCAATAGGACACCAAGTTGTAAAGCTCATGCAAAGGAAAATTAATGAATGCAAGATAAATGCAATGAACACAAGATAAATGATATTCTTTAATTTTGATGAAATTAAGCTAGATGCAATGAAATGAATGAAAAAAAAACTCTGTAAACTGAAATAGAGGTCTAACAACAAAAAATAGAAACACAAAAATAAGGTTTTTAATGTTGTAAAATACAGATTTAGATCTAACACGAGACTAAATTTCCTAGAGGGGTGTATGAGTCCTAGTTAGGATTTTTGAAAGGTTGAAATGGTAAAAAGAATCAACACAGAATTTCTAGAAATCGGGTAAAACCACCTATACCAAGACTAAATCACCTAGAGGGAAAAATGAGTCCTTGATTAGGGTTTCAACACTAAAATCAACAAATTCTTAGTGAATGTTAAGGTTTCTAGTTTTTATGTGATCTAGACTAAGTGCAATTATAGATTTTGAATGAAATTCAATGATGAAAGATGCAAAAATGCAGCCAATATGCACTTTCACTAATGCAAGATTTAGAAGCCCTAAATGAAAATTAACTAATGCAAGATCTAATGCAAAGTTAATGTGAGCTATATCTAGGACTATGATGCACTCTAAATCAGAAAATAAGGTTTCCAAAGGTTAGGTTCACCAAAATGAAACCTAGGAAATAGGGTGTGCTCCACCTTTTAGGAGATGGAACACACAGAAAGGGGGAAAATACGGTCCCTTCCTATTTCACTCTTTTTCATTCAAGGAAACCTTAGAGATCTCAATATAATAGTGCAATTGAGAGAAAGGATCTGATATAAGGTCTCCTAGGGTGTGATTAAAGATAAAATGGGGTTCACCACCAAGCAAAGGCTTGGAAAGAAGGAAATCCAAATGATATACAAATCTAGCTATGCAACCTAAGATATGAAATTGAAAATCAGAATAATGAAATGAGAAAGAACAAAGAGGCACTTGAAAAGCTTAACATACTTGAAAGAAGGTTTGCACTTCCAAAATTATTACGCTAGTAGAACAATTTAGTCGTAGTTTAGGGTTTTGGGCCAAAATGAGAATCTGCAACTGGTAAATCATGATCTACAGAAGAACTCTAAAAACTAATATACTAGGACTCATATGCCACAAGTCATGATTTAGTCCCACTATTAGGGTTGATATGAAACTATGGTATCCTCTAGCTTCTCTCCCTTCTTATATCCAAGTTTGAAACTCACATATACATGAGTTTTGATGATCTTGTAAGAAAGATGACAACTTTGAAAACTTTTTGATTTTGACAATTTTCTACAATCTTGCTCTTCAATGGATCTTCAACCTAAATCTATAAATCACACATCAAAGAGAGGGAAAAATGTTGTTTTGTTAGTAGATAGGGGTTTTCTTTGGTTAAACCTCGTTTTGGTAATGAAACCTTGAAATGAAATCAAATAGAATGAAGGAATGATAAATGAACAAATATGTTATGTTACAACTCACCAAACCCTTAAAACAAAGGTTGTAATCTTGTAATTAATGACTAGGATGAATGTATGTCTTGACTCTCTATTTTATGTTATGAATCTTGACTTGAATTCTTGCTTGAATCATAAAAACCTACATCACAAATGTTAGCTCAAAAACAAAGATGATGCATGATGACTTTGACATGATGCTTAATTCTTGAATGTAGCTCCAAAATGCTTCTCAATCACTCTTGAATGCTAGAGTGATTGAAATCTTAGATCACACTTTCTCATGAAAATTGCTAGATGACTTGTAAACTTGCTAGGACAAATATGTGTAATAACCTTGTACTTATACTTGTTTATGCCAAACTTCCTAAAATTTTAGCACTACAAGCTGGCATAAGAGCTAGGAGAATAAAATCCTGCTAATAATTTGAATTCAAAATAGGTCCAACCTAAGTGAGACTCATACGTCAATTGGGGCATATGAGTCCTAATAGGTTAGACTTGGGACATAAATTTCAAGAAATGTTAAGTTTAATGCAAAATTTAGGATAAAGCCCTGAAACTTAGGTGGGACCCATATGCCCAAGGTGACATATGTGTCCTAGATCACTAAATCTATTTCATACAATACAAAATCATTAAATTATGATTAGTTATTAAATATGTGTCAGGATTATCCTCAGAAAGATATATTAAATAAGGCTTTTGGATGAAAAATAGGACTAAATAAGGCATAAAGAAGCCCAATTTTAGTAGGGAGGGCCCAAAAAAGTGTGAAAATGTAGAGGGATACATTTTTCTACACTACACCTAGAATGAAAGCTCCACTAGTAACTGGTACTTATTTTATCATCAACACTACTAGCCCAATCAACATTAATATAAGCATTAAATGAAAAATCATTACTCTTTTGATACCATAGTCCCTAGTCCAGAGTGCTCTTCAAATATTGAAAAATCCTCTTCACAACCTTTACATGAGTCTCTATTGGATCAACTTGAAACTTTTCAACCAAGAAAACTACTAGAATAACATTAGGTCTTGAAGCAGTTAAATATAGCAAGCCTCCAATCATGGGCCTATACAAATATTGATCAACCTTAGGTGACACATCATACTTACTCAAATGGCATCTAGTTACCAATGGAGTATTCACTGGTTTATAGTCTTCCATACCAAACATCTTTAGCATTTCTTTAACATACGTTGTTGGAGAGATAAAAAATCCATTATCTAAGCTCTATGAACTTTGAAGTCCAAGAAAAAATGAAAACTCACCCAACATAGTCATTTAAAATTTGTTCCACATTTCTTTAGAAAACTTCTTACATAGTTCATCATTTCCTCAAAAGATTATATCATAAACATATACCACAACAATTAGAATCCTTCCATCCTCTACTTTGATGTACAAATTACTATCTATGGTACCTTTCTTGAATCCTTCGTGGCATAGGTACTTGTCCAACCTTGCATACCAATCCCTAGGGGATTTAAATTGAGACCATACAAAGCCTTCTTAAGTTTGCAAACCATTTCCAGATCTTTTGATAACTGAAATCCGTCAGGTTGTTCTATGTATACTTCTTCTAACTCACCATTCATGAAATCATATTTTACATTCATTTGCTAAACTTTGAACTTCTTGTGAACAAAAAATGCAATTTAAACATTCTTATGGCCTCCATTCTTGCCACTAGAGAAAATTTTTATTTAAATTCAATTCCTCCCACTTGTGAATATCCTTTGCATACTAGTCTTTCTTTGTTTCTCATTAATTCTCCATCTTCATTCAATTTATTCCAGAATACCCACTTTTTCCCTATTACATTTGTGTCTATAGGCCATGGAACAAATTCTTAATTTTAATTATTCTCAATTGTATTTATCTCAACTTCCATAGATTGAATCCATCCTTCATCTTTGTTGGCATTAAAAAATTTCTTTGGCTCAATTCTTCACAATAGAGAAAATTTCACTTGTTCATTTTCTTTTCCAAATCTTTTTCTTCTCTGCACTCCTTCTTTCTTGTCTCTAATGATTTGATCTTCTAATTGATTCCTTTGAAAAAATGCTTGGTAGGAGTCTTGGGGAATTTTTCTTGAGCTTCCTCCTTTTCAACAACTTCTTCTTCTTCCTCTATGTAGGTAGATTCATCAATCCAACATTCTTCTTACTCATGTGTACTTTGATGAAGTTCTTCATCCACCTTGAAATTTGCACTTTCAACCGCCTTCCTCAATTTTTTTTTATAACATTTGTCTTTTGTTTTCCTTTTAAGGATGATGCAAGGCATCGATAAATTTATGTTTCTTCCATGTTGACCTAAACTTTTTCTCTTTTTTTTTTCGCTCTCTTTGTGTCATTCTTCCAATTCTACGTGTATTTGGGGAATGATGATAGTTCCATTCTCTATGAAAACATTGCAGCATATACATACTGACCCCAAATCAATAGATCCCTTATGTATTTGTGGATGCAAACCTTCCTTCCTATTTCATGACACAACTTGCTTCAGAAACATATGACTTGGCATAGGGTTTTCCAAGGAAAGCTCTCATGTCTTAGGATCAAAAAAATTGGCTACTTTAAATCAATTTCTCAAAGTAATGGTGTAGCAACCGATTTAAAGTGGGGGAATACATAGATGACATATTTTGTCAAAATTTCATGGCATGATTTTACCTTCTTCTTGTGATGTGTCCACTTTTTCATGGTGTCATTGAGTTTGATGTCATCCAAGAGTGTACGATCTAATATCATGGCATGATGCGAATGAGGCATCTCATGGGTGATGATCTGACACTTTTGAATTGTCCTCTCTTTGAGACATTAGGCACAATGCTCCCTAAGAGGAAGATCATTATATGAAAAAAGAAAAATCTCCTTTAACAATTTTTTTACATGAAATTCAAAAGCATTTACAAAAGAATTTATATTGTGGTGCCTTATTAAAGTTATTAGGAGGATAAATTTGGTATGGTTAGTATGATGGGAAGCCAATACACTAGCATGACTTTCTCATTATATAGTGGGAAGTTGGTACAATGGAAAGACTTTCTCACTAAACCACCTTGTTGGGATAACTCACCTAGTTGATAGGTTGAGGTTCCACTACCCCAGAGTGAACATATACATATTTTGGGATAACTCGCCTAGTGGATAGAATGAGGTTCCACTACCCTAGAGTGAGCATATACAATTTTTTGGAAAACTCACTTAGTGGAAAAACTAAGGTTCCACTACCCCAGAGTGAGAAACGTATTATATGGACAAACAGCCTTGTCTCACATCGTGTTGAAATAGTTGTGTTTAACCCTTTTCTTTTTCTTTTTTTCTTGGAATTTGACATGGTATGATCATGTATCTTTGTTATTGCTACATACTTAAGTGTCTTGGATGTCTACTTTAGTGTGAGTTTGACATGGGGTCATCCTCTCACTAACGTGGGCAAAAAATGTAGTAACAGAAAAAGTAGCCTTTTCCTTACTTGGTTTGGTAATTGACATTAAAGTTGAACTAATGTTGTCTTGGAGTGGTGTTGTAATTTTTTGTACACATTTACACTATTCTAGGACCTTTTAGTTGACTAAAACATCCCTTAATTGATCCTTTGCAAGGGTTTTGTAAAGTGTTGTAACACACTTTCACACTTTTCTAGAATATATTTTTTTAATTAAGCCTAATGGGTCCCTTTCTAAATAAAATGTACTTAATGTGTACCTTTTTTAAGTATTGTAAAGTGTTATAAGGAAATTTCACACTTATCTAGGTGGTTTAATTGATTGTGGTTAATTGTAGTTATTAAACCCTTTTAATTCAAATTTATGCCTTAATTTTAGCACCTCCTGAAGATCTATCCCCACAATCATAATTTAATTAATAAAATATTTCATTGGGAAAAGTTTGTTCCTAGTAAGTTGAGCTAAGACCCGTTCAACCTTGATGGCGAATGGGTCCTCCCTTAACATGACCCCCATTTTTTAGTTGATCTAGAATGGGTTTTTAACCCTCCTTCAATCCCCCAGGGTTAGGTCCTAGTAAACTTAGCCAAGACCCATTCACTCAAGGTGGAGAATGGGTCCTCCCTTATTGAGACCCCCCTTTTTGAATTTCATTATGGCAGTAATTTAATAATGTTTCTTCCTAGATTTCGTGTCTCCCTTAATTCTTTAAATTTCGGGGTTAATCTCCTAATTTAGTATAAGGGGTTAATTCACATTGTTTCTCCTAACAAGAGCTATCAATTTTATGAAGTCTTCATGAATTCAAGTGATCAAGCATTAGAGAATTTCAAGAGCATTCATAAGGAATTACAAGGCAGATTTTAAGAGATTATTGTAGCAATTCAAAGTCCTATCATCATTTCAAGGGTTTGATGCATGCATTCATGTCATTGCGCTAAAGAGGTGGATGAAACATTAAAGATATATTTGAAACTATTGTTCACATCATTTCCAAGGATCCTAGATCTACATTCTTCATGGCCACTACATGTTGGTTTGCAGATTTGTTTCACAAGACATAATCCAAGGTGACATGATTTACATTATTTCATGTTCATGCTTCATTTCCTTCATTTCATCATTTGGTCTAATTACCTACAAGGGGTTTGATTGAGGAAAACCCCCATTCACTAAAAATTAAACAAGCTTTTATGCTCTTGAGTGTGTTATTGTAGATTTATAGGTTCAAGATCAAGTTGAGCAATATTTGGAGCAAGATTCTCGAAGTTGCAAAAGTTGTCATTCAAAGTGCAAAATCATAGAAAGAACTCTATAGAATTGCATACAAACTTCTAGAACTTGATAACAAGGAATTTAAGAGTGAGTAAATCAAGGAACAAGACACTGAAATTAGTTTTCCTAAACCCTAAAGATGAATGAGTCCTTTGTAGCCCAAAAACAACTTTCTAGCGAGGTACAACTTTTTATGCTCTAAAAACACCCCCCTTAGTTGCTATAACAGTGAGGTTGCATTTTTTATTAATATTTACATCTTATTTTACATAATTTGAGGTGTTTAGGGTGTTAGAAAAAATAGTGGTCCATCACTTTATTGATTCATTTTGGTGGACCCTATTTTTCCCCTTTACATTTATTGGTGAACTTGACTCATTCAACATTGCAATTTTCTGATTTTTGGAATATCTTATTGCATCTTAAGTTAGATCTTGCATTTAATTAAGATCTCATTGAACCAATAAGAAAATATGGTTGTGGGAAGCCCACTATTCTCCTTCAGTCATTCAATTATGTCCTAAGAACCCTTATTGGATTGACTATCAACCTCACAAGGTGAGTGAATTCTCAAAAAGGAAGACCTAGGAAGGGCATTCTTTAAGATTTTAGGGGTTCACCAGCAAGAAAATGCTTGGAAAAGACAAATAATCATTCAAATCACAAAACTTAAGAATGTGAGCTAAATGGTGAGTGCAAATGATGAAATTATGAAGCAGCAAGTTAGGGCATGTACCTGGGAAGTTTGGAAATGTGAAAAGGATTTTGGAAATGCAAATAAGCTATCAAAAAGTGTTATTGGTGACAAAGATTCCCTTACTATTTTCTTAGTACCACTATTGTTTTTTGGGGAAAATGAAAAATCTTCGAATGTCAAAACTGAATATGAATTTTTTTTTGAAAAATACCCTAAGGAGGACTAAGATGCCCTAGGTGGTGAATTACTCCTATGCTAAATTTCTAAAATCTCTTAATGTGGTCCTAAGGCTTGATTCAGCTCTTCCTTCTTCTCTAGTCTTGCGTTATAAAACTTATGAATTTGGCTTGTAGGTGAGTTCTTTTGAAGATGATAACTTTGTAATGCAACATTGCAACTTTGCAACTTTGCAACTTTTCACTTCAAATGATCTTCAAGTCTTCAACCTAAATCTGCAATCACAAACACAAAAGAGAGGAAAACTTGTTGATTGTTAGTAAATGGGGGTTTTCCTTGGTCAAACCCCTTGCTGGTAATTAAACCTTGAAATGAAATGCAATGGAGGGAAATGATGAATGAACAACATGCAATGTTACAACTCACCAAAACCTTGCTATAAGGTGTTGTAAATGTGCTTGAAATGGCTACAATGGATGTGGTTCTTGACTCTTGCTTGAAGGATATAGATCTTACATAAAAAACTTGCTTGAATCATAAACCCTACATCAAAAATATTAGCACAATAACAAAGATGATGCAACAATATCATTGAGATGATGCTTGAATCTTGATGATGGATCCTGTTAGCTCTAAAAAACACATGCGGGATACCTCAAGAGGCTGCCAATCTCTTGATACGTTTCAGGGAAACAGACAAGGTCAAAAGCTTTCAACCTTCTACTCTTCAGGTGTTGCTAGACCTAGGTGGGTATACCTATTTGAATGAAGAAGACTTGACTTATGATTATCCCCCTTGCAATGATTTGTTCACAATGGCAGATGGGAGTGAACAAATGAATTCAAACTTGACACAAGTAGCGATCTTCTGATCTAAATCCTAAAATGCTCAATTAGCAGATATAAAGAAATCAATGAATCTAAATGATGAAATTGTAGAGACCAGTGCCTTATTGGGTATGCAGAGTCAAATGAAACAGAAGTGGGAAACTTATTCTAGAAGAAACTCAAATTGCTGGCATATATTTTGATTACAACTTGTATAAACATGCAAGATTATGACTACTAAGCTCTACCTTAATAATCCAGATGAATCTCCCTGATTACTATGATCAACTGAAAGGATTTAAGCTCTCTTTGAGAGAACCAATTAATTAATCACACAGATACAACAAATGTGCACCGATAAACTAAAAATAAACTTGTTATATAAATTTAAACAACCAGAAAGAATCAACTTGGAGATAGCTTAGCAATAATTTTCAATAAACTCAAACACCAACTTATTTTCATTGAAATCTCCATTTTGAAATCATACATCATAGTCTCTATTTTTTTTTTGAAATTATATCCAAATGTATATTCTCTACCCTATCTACTCTAATCTAATATGAATCTGATGATTCATTTACAATCGGGAATGATTATTTATACATATCCATTTGAACAGACACATCGTTTCAAAATCCAAGTCGGCTAGCAACTATTCGCATTCGGGCTTTTGTTAATCATTCGCTGAAGACATTCGCTAAGACATCCAGTAAGTATGCTGAAGGAAATTAAATCATGATCATCCTGTGTTCGTTATGTTTTGCCATGACCTTATACCATCGGGGAGAAATCATATTGAAAACCCTTTGTCACACCGAGAGCTCATATGTTATGTTCCTTTCAATCGCTGAAACAAGATCACACTCTCTCCGAGATGTACATTCATTCGCCCTCGCCAAGACAATGCAAAGTCAGGGATACCTTATATAGATTGCCCTATGTTTCACCGAAAGTCCCATCCACACTTTAGATCGCCAAGACAAATCAATTTTCTCTCGATAGAGTCACCTTTATGCTTCATCGGCGACACCCAAGGTATTCGTTGAGACAATACCCCAATGATGCATAAGTCTTACCAAAATGTTCTCCTAGCTTCCTTTTGGCAAGAAAAAGTAAGATCACCAAGATAGTATATCAAAGAAGATCTCTCACCAATGAGCATCCCCCACCACTGGTCGGTGAGACAATAAGGTCTCGCCAAGACCCTATCCTGAAAGCAACCTGCTTGGCTAAAGTAAATCCACACAAGCTAGTCGATGAGACACATCAGGTTCATTGTAACATTACACCGATACCAGCAAGTTTGTCCGAAATGAACACTTGAAGTGCAAGTCGATGAGACAAAATGTAATCAGTAAGACCTCATTCTGACGGTGCAACTCCTGCCGATTTGAATTCTCCTCAGTCACCGAAACAATGTGAAATTCTTGTCGATAACTGCCAATGAGTAAACTACAATCGTTGTGGCACAAAAAACATCTTGTCGATAGGCAACACAAACATTTACAACCAGAAAAATGGATCGAAGAGACCCTGATATTTTCACGCCTATACAGACCATGATGTGAATTATGCAAGACACGATGGAAACAATGAGACCACATGGCAAGAAATGGGAAAAATGTTATGAAGACAGACCTATGTGCTTATGATGAGGACTCATATGGAAACATAGGGTAAGGAAAAATATGTAAAATCATCATATTTTTATAGTTCCAATAGTGGCTCCATTTGGGGATGAATGATAGTGAGATCATTGCAAGGATCCAGATCTTTGGGTGAGCAGACTAGCGGACCAAACACAAAATGATGAGTAGTGAGAAGAATGGAAATGAATGGCAATGGAAATGAATTTAAAATGGAGATGGAGAAAACCCTAAACTACTGTACATGGAAAATTATTGAAATAAAGAAAATCAGGATTTTCCATGTACTGGCAAGTCCTGTTCCTTTTATTTTTTAAACTACTGTGCATGGAAAAGAATTTTAAAAAGGATCATCAAGAGTTTTCCATGCAATGGCAACCCTTAATCCTCTATGCTATTCAAGAGAAAAAATGTTTCATAAATTTCCCATGAATAGGAAACTCCTGATCTTCACTAGCCATATTCTATAAATAGTATGAATCTTCTCCTTTCTTTCCAACAACAACAAAAGGTCCCAGCCACAAAGCTTCAAATTTCCCATGCTTTCCCTTCTCCTAGCATCTTGCATTCCACATCAGTACTAGATCACTTTCTTCAAATTTTCTATTCTTTGCCCTTTTATCAAATAAATATTTCATTTGCATCTGTAACTTTATGTTTTGGTTTTGGGAAACTCTCCTTATTTCATCAAGTTCATCTAATTGAACCATTCTTTCCTCCATAGGTTCAGGAATATCCAAATATTCCTGAAGGACAAACTTGTAGGCTGGCAAAAAAATTCTGCAAAGGCATCCTGGCTTGTGTACCATACACCAACTCAAATGAAGATTTCCCAATTGCCTTTTTTATTGTAATCCTATCAGCCCAAACAACCAGTCTTAACTTCGAATCCCAAACTTTCTTATTGTGACCTAACATTCTTCTTATGATCTTCAAAAGGCTCTTATTGCTAGATTCTACTTGTCCATTAGCCTGTGGATGGTAAGGGGTTGCATAAGAAATAGTAATACCATTTGAACTACAAAATTTTCTAAATTCATCTGATCTAAAACACATCTTGTTGTCAATGATCAACCTCAATGGCATACCAAATCTGGTAATGATATTATCCATTAGGAACTGTGTTACCACCTTACTTGTAGCTTGTTTAGTTGGGATCGCCTCTACCCATTTGGTAAAATAATCAGTGGCCACCAGTATCCACCTATGTCCACCACTTGATTTTTCTTGTATCTCTCCAATGAAATCAATTCCCCATTGATGAAAAGGGGCATCAACCTACAAGGGTTAGAGTGGCAAAGCCCCCTGATACTTCAATTTTCTAGAAAATTTCTAGCAGGCTTCACATTTTCTTACATATGTAAAAGAGTCATTAAAGACCCTTGGCCAGTAATAACCTACCCTGAGGATTTTATGCACAGTTGTCTTTGTCGAGTAATGTCCTCCACAAACCCCTTCATGCATTTCACTCAAAACATGTTTGGCTTGAAATTCATCCAGACATAATAATAGTATACCATCCCTATTCTTCCAAAATAAATCTCCATCCATAAAAACATACTTAGATGCCTGCAACTTCAATGTTCTTTTCTAGTTGTCATTCAATCCCTCTAGAAACTTCATGTATTTAAGATAATGCATGATATTTGTATACCATTGAGTATGCTCAATGCTTGCAATTGCATTTTCTTCTTCTACATTGCAAATTTGGTTTGCTTCAACATTTGCCTCTGCCATTAATTTAGCCAAGCCCTGACCTCTTACTAGTTTAGTAATTTGTATCTCCATGTCAAATTCTTGGATTTTGTTGATCCATTTGCATCTTTTACCTACTACTTCAGATTGTGTCAGAATATCCTTAACAACTACATGAGGAACATAAGCAACCACCTTTGCTCCAACAAGATATGGCCTAAAAGCTTTTATAGCTTTCACTAGTGAAAATTCTTATTTCTCCATTATACCATACTTTAATTCAGACCCCTGTAATGACTTATTGAAGGACACAGGCTATTCATGACCATTCTCATTTTTTTGTAACATAACAACAGCAATAGTGTGCATTGAGGTGAATGAAAATATTTGAAAAGGCTTTGCCAAATTTGAAGACTTAAGGATAGGAGCTTCCTTGATGGCCCTTTTGATTGATACAAAAGCTTCCAAAGCTTCTACAGTCTATTCTATTTTCTATCCTTTCTTCAACATTTTTGATATAGGTTTAATGATCTCAACAAAGTTAGAAACAAATCTCCTAACAAAATTAATCTGTCCAAAGAATGACTGTATTGCCTTAACAGTTTTAGGGACAATAATTTTATCAATGGCCTCAACCCTTTCAGGGTCTATCCTAATCCCCTCCTTTGAAACAATATTTCCCAAAAGCTTACCCTCTGTGACTGCAAAATGACATTTCTTAGGGTTCAAGCTAATACCATATTCAATGGCTTTTATAAATACCTCTTCCAGATGATGAACATGATCTTCAGACTTCTTTGAGTAGGCAATGAGGTCATCCTGATACACCACCATGATAACATTGATCAAATCAGCAAATGCCACATCCATAGCTCTTTGGAAGGTTGCCCATGCATTAGTGAGACCAAATGGCATTCTTCTGTATACATATGTTTCCCAAGGAGTTGTAAATGCAATCTTATATTGCTCAGATTCTTTGACCATAACCTGGTTATACCCTGAAAACCCATGCATCATAGACAATAGTTGGCACCCTATTACCTTATGCAATACAGCTTCCATATTGGGTAAAGGATAATTATCTTTGAGGGATGCTATGTTTAGATTTCTGAAATCTACACATAGCATAATATCTCCATTCTTCTTTCTCACAGGGACCAAGTTTGAAACCCATGTTGAGTGCCTGATTGGTTTAATGATTCCACCATCTCTAAGCTTTGCCAATTCCTCTTGCATTTTAGGCTCCAAAGTTGGATTTATGGGTCTTTGCTTTTGTCTGAATGGCTTAGCATCTAGCTTCAATGGTATTTCATGCTGAAACAAATCTTCCCTGTATGCTTTTAGATCTTCATAAGACCAAGCAAACACATGTTTATATTTTCTCAGCAATTCTATTAACATTTTTCTAATTGTAGGGCTTATCTTCTTCCTTATGTACACCTTTTTTGGTGCCATCTCAGTTCCTAAGTTAATTTCTTCAACATCTTCCCTTTTAACTGGTGTTTGTTTCATGAGAGAATGATCATTCCCATCATACACCCTCTCCAATGCCACCAAGCCTATAGGAAGCTTATTTGTTTTAAGTTGTAAGATCTCTTTCCCAAAGACTATTTGCTTCCCATCCACTTCTTCAACAAAGGCATTGAAGTCAATTTCTTGGGCTTCAAACCGATCTATACAGTGGAGGAATTTCAAAAGGTCAGTATCATCATTGAAAACCTGCCAACTATGAATGTTGTTAGGAATAGGAAGCCTTGTCTTGAATTCAATTTGTGATATCCCAGCCAATGTAATATCATCTCTTTTCAATGCTACATTTTCTAGAAAATCAGCCATTATATTCTTTGATCTATCTATCCACTCAATTGAGAAGGCATCAAACAACTCAACTGTATCCCATACAACATTTTTCTACTGCTTCAATCTTTTATGTTTTGCTACATATTTTGACTTAATTTGTGAAACAACCAACTCTGAATCCCCAGGAACAGCCAACAACTTGATTTTATGTTTTAGAGCTATATTCAGTCCTGTTAATAAAGCTTCATATTCTGCCACATTGTTTGTACATTCAAATGCTAACAAGAATGAATACTTAAAAGTAATACCTTCTGGTGAAACAAATACTATCCCTACTCCATTACCTTCTTGGTTGCAGGCTCCATCAAAGTACATCTTCCACACACCGTTGTAGTTCTGTGCAACATGCTTCTCAATTGGATCACTATTGGTTAATTCTGGCTGGGCTAGTTCTATATTGAAACTCCCAAGATCAACATCACAAAAACAATTGATTTGATTTTGTGGTACACAGTCAATAAGCTGGTTCATCCTCGGCTCCCTGTACAACTTCACCTCTTGGCCATTTACTGGAATTGTTGCATAAGATAGATCAAACTGGACATTTCCACCAATAGTTGTCATCCACTGTCTTGATAAAAGCATACCAAACTGAGGAGGGGTGTCTATTACTATTATATCAATATTATAAGCCACTTGAGGATAAGTAGCTAGCTTGACTTCAACACCTTTCATGATACCCACCACAGGAACAGGTCGGTTATCCATTGCATAGCATTTCCCTTCATATGTATCCACCCACATGCCTAGTTGTTTCATCACTCCTACTAGCATAATATTCATGGAAGCACCATAATCTATCATGCAATTCCTCAACAATTTGTTATTTATGAGTAATGTAGTGAAAAAAGGATCAACTTGTGGAGGACTTGTCAATACATTACTCAAGCAGATTTCTGGAATATTTACTTTATCCTGCTTATTTTTAGTAGCCATCTTATTTTTAGAATTTACATGTTTTTTATTTTCATTTGTTATCAATTGTACTGCATTGTCCCTGTATTCCTTAATTTTCATCATCTTAAGAAGTGGACTAGACATCTTTAGCTGAGACAAAGCCTGAGTGAAGTTAAAAGAGGAACCTTCTACCTTAATCATTTTCTTTTGTTCTGATGTTTCTCCTTTGTTCTCTTCTTTTTCTCTTTTACCTGGCTGATCAGTCTTTTGAATTTCTATGTAATTCTTTTACTTCATCCTTTTGGATAGGCTTTTGTTTGCTTTCATCATGTTGTTTGTTTTCAACCCTTTTTATAGTTCCTTGTGTCACCTTTTTCTCTTTCATAAAGATTACCCTAAGGACACCTTCCTTCTCATTTACTGTCCTATTTCTCAACCAGTACTTACTCTTTGCTTCTTCAACTGTAGCAACAGTTAATCTCTCTATCTCCTCTTCAGTGAGTTTCCTCATACTGCATTGAGTAGGTGTTTCGACATAATGTTGTTCTATATAATCTTCTTGAAAATCAGAAAGGATTTGCTGCTTAGCCATGTGGACATTGTATTTCTAATTTGAAACATCATACTCATAACCTTCATCCTCTGAAGATGAGTATCTCTCCTCCACATGGTGAAAAGTGTTTGAAGTTAAATACACTTTATGATCTTCTCCACTATTTGCCATCAACATTCCTTCCTCTTGCATTCTTTGGGCTACAACAAAATAGTCTGGAGAATGTGGCTTATCACAGACTTAACAAAAATAACTGTTATTTACCATATAGGTTCCCTTCTTTCTCAATGGATCAAGAGTTTCTTTGCTTCCAGGCCTATTTGTTATAGGTTTTCCATCCTTCCAGTTTGTATTATAGGGCATGTCATGTAACCTCGGCCTTGGCCTTTCATTCTTGTATGTGTTCTCCTATTTGTATTGATAATTATTAGTTTGTTGGGGAGCCCTATGATTTTCTCTTTTATCAATTATCCCAGCAGCCCTCCTATTGTTTTCAATTATTAATGTAGTCTTCTAAGCTTCAACCAACTCTCTTGGGAACCTATTTCTTAATTCATATACTATTTTAGGATTGAATGCATTCAGGTAAACACTCAATGCTACAGAGTCTGGCAACTTTGATCTAGGAGGTATTCTATTATGTAGTTTATTGAATTTTTGGTTGAAATCAAAAATTGAATCATTCTAACTTTGCTAAATTCACATCAATTCATGAAGAGCAACATTTGGTGCACTTACATTCCCATATTGCTCAAGGAATCGGTCCTTAAATATTTGGAGAGAATAAATAGAGGTTGTTGTTAGGCTATTGAATCAATCCCTAGCTTCTTCAATAAGGGACATCATGAATAGCCTCATATGTAAATCTTCATAAGGTACATCCAAATCCTGAATGAAGGCATTAAAACTCCTTAAATGATCCTCGGTAGTGATTGCATTACTCCCTGTAAACTTAGGCACCAGGCCTCTCCAGCTGCCATCCATGGGGTAAGGTTATAATTGAAATCCTACCAAATCAAATTGTCTGATCATGGTGGTATACTGATGAGAAGGAGGGTTGGGTGGATATTGATATTGGTACATAGGGTTATTATATTGTGCATTTTGATGTGGCACATGATGCTGACCAGGAGGTGGAAGTATATTTGTATGTTGTGTGGGAATATGAGGTGGATGATTTGGTTGTCTGTATTGATTCCCTACCTGATGGTGAGGGATCCTTGGTGGATCAAAATACCCTACACCATGATTACCCTGTTTATGAGGTGGTACATACTTTGATGGGCAACCAACTATGTGAGTAATGTTCTGAGCTTTCTGCAATTTGAATTCTCTCATTGCTTGTATCATCTGAGTCTTTTCCTGCTCTTCCCTCTCCTTTTTCTGAGATTCAAACCATGCTTTAACTTCTTCATAAGTTAAACATTCATAATCTTCTTGAGGAATCTCCTGATCATTGGACTGATTTTGGTTACCCTCCATTTTTTTATCATATTCATGTTGAATTCTGATTCATTCATCCCTAAATTCAGCCCTAAATTCAGCCTGTTTCTGAGGGTTGTAAAAAGGATTTCTTTGATCTTCTAGGGTATGAGGTTCTAGAATTGAATCATCTTTCCATATATCATAATAGTTATATGTTTCACCATGAGGTATTGATGATTTATCTTTGTTTTTCATGCACATGTCTTCACTTACCCCTTTACCCATGTCAACCTTATCATTTTTGTGTGTCCACTTACTACTACTAGCATGAGCTCCAGTAAGACCTCCCCTAAATTGAGATCTTCTTCCATTCATGTTGTAATGTTTTATCAGAGTCGCCACTCACTTTCTTAAAAGTGAGAAAATATTTGTTTTTTAGTATTCCCAGGGGAGTCTGTATTATGTTTTTGACTCTATGATTAAGGAAAAAATTCTGAAGTTAATTCCCCAGTAGAGTTGCCAATTTGTTAACTCTCAAAAATGTAGGGAGGATACCTCAAGAAGCTGCCAATCTCTTGATACGTTTCAGGGCAACAGACAAGGTCAAAATCTTTCAACCTTCTACTCTTCAGGTGCTGCTAGACCTAGGTGGGTATACCTATCTGAATGAAGTAGACTTGACTTACGATTATCCTCCTTGCAATGATTTGTTCACAATGGCAGATGGGAGTGAACAAATGAATTCAAACTTGATACAAATAGCAATCTTCTGATCTAAATCCTAAAATGCTCAATTAATAGATATAAAGAAATGAATGAATCTAAATGATGAAATTGTAGAGACTAGTGCCTTATTGGGTATGCGAAGCCAAATGAAACAAAAGTGGGCAACTTATTCTAGAAAAAACTCAAATTACTGGCATATATTTTGTTTACAACTTGTATAAACATGCAAGATTATGACTACTAAGCTCTACCTTAATAATCCAGATGAATCTCCCTGATTACTATGATCAACCGAAAGGATTTAAGCTCTCTTTGATAGAACCAATTAATTAATCACACAGATACAACAAATGTGCACTGATAAACTAAAAATAAACTTGTTATATCAATTTAAACAACCAGAAAGAATCAACTTGGAGATAGCTTAGCAATACTTTTCAATAAACTCAACATACAATTGACACTCAAAAATAAACTGCTAGACCAACTGATTTTCATTGAAATCTCCATTTTGAAATCATACATCATAGTCTCTATTTATTTTTTTGAAATTCTATCCAAATGTATATTCTCTGCCCTATTTACTCTAATCTCATCTGAATCTAATGATTCATTTACAATAGAGAATGATTATTTATACATATGCATCTGAACAGACACATCGTTTCAAAATCCAAGTCAGCCAGCAACTATTCGCATTCAGGCTTTTGCTAACATTCGCTGAAGACATTCATTGAGACATCCAGTAAGTATGCCAAATGGAATTAAATCGCTGTCATCCCGTGTTTGTTATGTTTCACCATGACCTTATATAGATTTCCCTATGTTTCACTAAAAGTACCAACCACACTTTAGATCACCAAGACAAATCAATTTTCTCCCCGGTAGAGTCACCTTTATGCTTCATCAGCAAGACCCAAGGTATTCATTGAGACAATACCCTGATGATGCATAAGTGTTACCAAAATTTTCTCTTAGCTACCAGTTAGAAAGACAAAGTAAGATCACCAAAACAGTATATCGAAGAAGATCTATCATCGATGAGCATCCCCCACTGCTAGTCAGTGAGACAATAAGGTCTCACCAAGACCCTATCCTAAAAGCATCCTGCTTGGCCGAAGTAAATCCACACAAGCTAGTCAGTGAGACACATCAGGCTCATTGTAACATTACACCAATACCAACAAGTTTGGCCGAAATGAACACTTGAAGTGCATGAGACAAAATGTAATCAGTAAGACCTCATTCCAATGATACAACTCCTGCTGATATGAATTCTCCTCAGTCACTGAAACAATGTGAAATTCTTGCCAATAACTGCTAGTGAGTAAACTCCAATCTCTGTGGCACAAAAATTTTCTTTCCGATAGGAAACATAGACATTTACAAGTAGAAAAATGGATCGAGGAGACCTTGATATTGTCGCGCTGATACAGACCATTATGTGAATTATGAAAGACCCGATGGAAACAATGAGACCACATGGCAAGAAATGGGTAGAATGTTATGAAGACAGACCTATGTGCTTATGATGAGGAATCATATGGAAACATAGGGTTAGGAAAAATATGTAAAATCATCATATTTTTATAGTTCCAACAGATTCGAATGCTTGATGAAATGCTCTTGTGAACTCAATTACACTATGATGAATGCTCTCACAAAAGACTTCTTTTAAAATGAATGAGTAAACCTTGTATTTATACTTATCCATGCTTAATATCCTAAAATTACACCACACCAAGCTGGCATATGAATTCATTAATTAAAGGAGGCTAAATCTTGTCAGAAATTTAAATTAAATCCCAAAAATAAGGTAGCAACTTATTCCTATTTTGAATTTCTAAAATCTCCAAATGTGGTCTTAAGGCTTGATGTCTACTCTTCCTTCCTCTCTAATCTCAAGTTATAAAACTTCCAAATTTGGCTTGTAGGTGAGTTTTCGTGAAGATGATAATTTTGTAATGCAACATTGAAACTTTGCAACTTTGCACTTCAAATGATCTTCAAGTCTTCAACCTAAATCTACAATCACAAACACATAATAGAGGAAAAATTGTTGATTGTAAGTAAATGGGGGTTTTCCTTGGTCAAACCTCTTGCTGGTAATTAAACCTTGACATGAAATTAAATGGAGGGAAATGATGAATGAATAACATGAAATATTACAACTCACCAACACCTTGCTATAAGGTGTTTTAAATGTGCTTGAAATGGTTGCAATGGATGTGGTTCTTGACTCTTGCTTGAATCATAAACCCTACAACACAAATATTAGCACAATAACAAACATAATGCAACAATATCCTTGAGATCATGCTTGAATCTTGATGATGGCTCCAAATGTTTGATTAAATTCTCTTGAATGCTCTTGTGAACTCAATTATGCTATGATGAATTCTCTCACAAAAGACTTTTTTTTAAATGAATGAGTGCACCTTGTATTTATATGTATCCATGCATAATATCCTAAAATTACACCACACCAAGCCGAAATATGAATTTATTAATTAAAGGAGTGTAAATCCCACCAAAATTTGAAATTAAATCCTAAAAAATACCTTAAGGGGGACTAAGACTCCCTAGGTGGCATCTTAGTCCCAAGGCATGAAACCAAGGGCACAAAATCCAAAACCTGGACCTCTTTCAGGAACACTTGAAATCAAGGTCCCAAGACCTTTGGGGGATAAATATTTCGTATGTGGCATCTTAGTCCTTACCCAAAAAATCAGGGACACTCAAACAAAATAATTAAATTATCATTTATCCATTTGAGTTTTTTGGGATTAGACAAAAAAGATATAATTCATAAGGCTTGTGGATGCAAAATAGGACCAGTTAAGACATAAATATGGATAAAAAAATCAAGGCAGGCCCAATAAGTGTGAGAATGCAAGGGTATACATTTTCCTACACTACATTTAGCCCCCACTTTAGTGAGAGGATGAGCTTGATTCAAACTCACACTAAGTAGTCAACCACACAATCAAGAGGGTTTCCAATGTACAAATTATAGTAAGATAGGATGACAATAACCAAGAGGGTGGCCAAGCCCCCAGGATCAAGATCCTATGGAAAACCAACATACACACAAATGAACATGCTTTTGTATGATATATGAAGCCATAACATGATCACAAACATACACCATCAAAGATAGAAAAAAGGAAAAGGAAAAAGAAAAATGCAATGAATCAAGCTTCAACTAGATGTCCAACACACTATGGACTAGGTCTAGGTTGTTTATCCAAAAAGGTTTACAAGTGGAATGTGCTATCCACTATGCAAACAAAACACATGTTCACAAGGGCTAGTGAAGCTTGTTGTCCACTAGGTGAGACCCAGGAATTCCATATCAACATCATACCCCCATGACTATGATAAGGATGAAAAGAAAATGCATGGTCACAACAACTAGTGAAGCTAGTTGTTCGCTAGGTGAGCCCCAAGGGACCATATTAAAGCCATACCTCCATGAGTTTAATAAGGTACAAAAGAAAAAATGTACACTCACAAGGGCTAGTGAAGCTAGTTGTTCACTAGGTGAGCCCCAGGGGGCCATATCAAAGCCATACCTTCATGAATTTAATAAGGCACAAAACACAATGTAAAAAGAAAGAGGGATGTTCAAAGGGATTTTGATTAGTTCATGCAAGGTCTTAATCTTAAGGGACATCATTCCTAATGTCTCCAAGAGAGGATCAATCAAAGGATAAAATATTCACAACGTAGGGGATGTAGTGTGTCACATCACCACTAACAGGAATGTGATATTCTAAGATAGATCACTCTCTTGAAAGAAATTACTCCCAATGTAACCACAAAGAGGAAAAAACATTGCATGAAATAAGAAAATCATATCAAGGAACATGAAAAGGAAAAATGCAAAATGAAATCATGCCAAAATAATGCCAATGTATGCCCCCACTTTAAAGAAATTACTAACACTATGATGTGAGATATTACTTTAAAGTAGTCAATAATGAAAAGGGAAAGATGATTTCCCCCCAAAAACATATAAGGGATCTATGGATTCAGGGTTAGTATTTGTCTTTGCTACAATGATATCAGAGAGCTTAGAATTGCCATCATTCTCCAAATACACATAGAGCTGGAAGAATAGCACAAAGAGAGTGAAAAAGAAATGAAAAACCTTTTGGGTTAAAATGGAAGAGACATAGGGTGTCTCGATGCCTTGTGTCATCACCAAAAAGGAAACACAAGACAAACAATGTGAATGAAAGGAAAAGAAAATATAATGAAAAATATTTTGGGTCAACATGGAAGAGACATAGGGTTTCTTGATGCCTTGCGTCATCCCCTAAAGGAGAACAAAAGAAAAATGATGCAAATGAAATGAAAAGAAAAGATAATGAAAAATATTTTGGGTCAACATGGAAGAGACATAGGGTGTCCCAATGTCTTGCATCATCCCCAAAAGGAGAACACAAGAGAAAAATGAAAATAAAAGGAAAAGATCAATGAAAAAGGAAAAAGGTTTACAACATATAGAAGAATGAAGGTACAAATAGAGGAATGCACATAGAGAGAGAAAACATTAAACAATACAAGGGATCACATAACACACATTTAATTAAAAGAAAAAAGGAAAGAAAAAAGACTAGTAAAGCACATGCGATTCAACCATCTCACTAGTCATCCATATCCCAGTCTTGTTCAATATATGTGGAATGTAGATCACTAGCAAGAGGGACAACGTCAGGTGTTGTACTAGGAGAATCAACAAGTTTAACACGTGGTGCATTACTCAAATTAGGAGGATCATCATGATTGTTATCATCTAATGTCATAAAAGAGGAAAATAAAAAATTCAACTCATTATGAACTTGCTCATCAATTTTAGTGGTTTCTACATCTTCATCCAAGCTAAGCACAATAGGAGGATCAATAATGATATCCATAGAAGGTGCTAGTACTTGTGTTAGGGACATAGGATCTATTTGTTATGGTAATGGAGGAGGCCCATTGTTTATTTCTTTTGTCAAGTTCTTATTTTGATTTTCAATGTTGTTCTCTTCATTCATCTTTTGAGCAATAGATCGATGTCTACGCCTATGGTCTCTAGCATTTTTGTTTCTTTTATTACAATTTTCAAGTTGCACTTTTGTAGGAGTGGGTTTGTCAACCATAGGTTTGTTTCTCCTTTTGAAGGAAGAACAAAAGAAACCATGGAAGGTTGTTCAACCACTTTCTCTTTGTCTTTATAATTTTTCTTAGGAGGTAGATTAGGACTTGTGTGGTTTTCTCTTGGTCTTTTGTAGGAAATAGGAAAAGGATTTTTGATGGATGGTTCTTGGTTTGTTGGAAGGGATTTAGGATTAGGTAGTAGAGGTTTAATCATGGGTGGAGGAAAGTTCTCAAGGGATAATTGGGCTATGCATTTTTCTTTAAAATTTTGGTAAGATAGGAAAAGGAAGTCCTCATGGGGTCTTATAGGTTCCATGGGCTCATGCCAAAAATAATCTAGGGAGAAATTTCCATGGAAAGATGAAGATATAAATCCATTATGGTTCACTGTGAATATTTCACTGGAAACTAGAAAATTTAATCACTTATGGACAACAGATGGGATCACATTCATGGAGAAAAGCCATTTATAGCCTAGCTTCACATGAAATTGATCTGAATTAGAGATGATGGAGAATGATACATTTAATTTCTTTGATCCTACTTGTAAAGGGAGTGTGATCTAGTCCATTGTAGCATGAGAAAAAATATCATGCATTTTAAACCATGCATTTGGTTTATCATATCTATCTTGAGTGATCTCATGCACATATAATAGTTCTTATGTGATCACATTCTCTCCACAAATGGGATAAGTTAAAATCCAAAGAGTGAGTTTGTTATTGATTCTGTCAGCTATGTAAAGAGGACCATCAGGTACATTTTCTATTGTTTCTTCTAAAGAGAAAGTAATAGGAATTTTGGTTTGTTGTTTATGAGGCTCAATGTCAATCACTCCTATAATTGTATTAATAGGACTTTGGTCATTAGTATCCATAGGATCTTCTTCATCATCATCCATAGGATTTTGTTCATTATTTATCATGTTATCATCATTTGTGTCAATGTTCATCACATCAAGCTTAGTTTCACTAGCCTTAACAAATGAAATATTGTGGTTAGGCATGGGATTGCTAAATATTTGAAAATTTTGGTTAGGAAGAGCTATGGATTTATTTCCATTGTCATTCACACCTAAAATTTGGATATGATTAGAATCAACATGTCTTGCACAATGTGTTTAAGGCACTTGCAATGTTTTCTATCATGTCCTTTTTGTTGGTGATAATCACAATAGGCATTGTGTCTAAAGATCGAATGTAATGGCTTGCTAGCATCAAGGGGTCGGACAGGAGGTAAGGTAACCATGTTCTTGTCTATTAGCTAAGTCATAATATTGTGGAGTGTGTTGGGTATTGGAGTAAATTGTCTTTGTAAATCCCCAAAGATATAAAGATTACTCTTCTTTATATTAGCTACTTGGGTATCGACTTGTTGGGTAGGTTTGGAGGTGGAATTTAGTTGAAGGAATTTTTTTTGGTTCACTACTACCTATGAAATTCTGATAATCTTGAAGGGCAGTGAATAAGTGCATGAAGGAAGGGAATTTCATCATGGTAAGCTTGTATCATATCTTACTTTGTAATTTTTCTATGAAAATATTTTGAAGATGAGAATCATGAATCTTCACATTGATTTGGGAATAAAGCGATTGGTAGTGTGAAATAAAGTTAGTAACTTTTTCACCCTCATTTTTCTTGCATCTCATCAAATCAACTAAGGTCATTTTAGGAACCATATGCACTTGGAAGTGGTTAATAAAGGCCTAAACAAGTTCATTAAATGTACAAATTGATTTATTTGGTAATGAGGAAAATTAGTCCAAGGAAACATCTTTCAAGGATGGGGGAAAAAGCTTAGCCAAAAGTTTTTCTTCAAGGATAAAGTCACTACATAAAGTACTAAAGGCATTAACATGATTGGAAAGGTCTCCCTTTCCTCCATATTTCTCAAATCCAGGGATCTCTATACCTTGTGGCACTAGAGTTCTCAACATCTCCAAAGATAGTGGGTTGCTTTTGACATAGTATGAAGGTGGACCATTTTGATTTTGATTTATGGTGGAAACTTGGCATTGAATGAATGAAATGCTTTGTAAAAGGTGGTTAGTGATAGGATCATTACTTGTGGTTTTAGATGGTGGTTAATATGGTGATGGTGTGTTGGAAGCACCAATGAATGGATTGCTTATGGGAGGCGATATAATATTAAATGCCACATAGGTACAAGGAGCACTAGTGGAAATATTTGAGGTAGGAAGGGCATTGCTAGTGGGTTGCATTGTTGTGGTCACTTGAGGATTGGTATAGATGGGAATGGAGGTTATGGTTGAAGGGGAAGGAGTTTGATTTCCTCCTTAGCTTTGCACATTTTTTTAAGCTTGAGCACCATTAGTGGTGGAAGGAAGATTTTTTCCAAAGATGTGAGCTATGTTACACACAACTTATACTCCTTCCTCACTTTCTAGCATGTGGTGAATACTATCAATGGCAAGTATAACAATGTTGGAAATGTTTTCAGTACTCACACTATCTTGTAAATGGGCTAGATCTTCATGAATTTTCATTATGTTCTCTTAAGGGATATGATCAACCATTGTTTCAACACTTGGCATAGCACGTATAGGTAATGTAGGCATATAAAAAGAGATATCAAAGGTATGGTCTATACCTAGTGAACTAATACCAACACTAGGAGTAAGAGAGCTAGATAACCCAAGATCCACAATGAGTGTTTTATCACAGGATTCCATGAGTCTCACACTTCATCTCACCATATTATTAGTAGTAGGATACCAAGTAGTACAACTCATGGAAGGGATAAACCAAAGAAAGTGCAATGAACACAATATCTTATGCTTGCAATTACACTTGAGATGAAAGAAATTGAGATAACAAAAATTTGGTAAACTATAATAGAAAACTAAAGGAAACACATAGAAGCAAAAAAATGCAATTTGAAACCCTAAAAAATGGAAAGCCAAATTCAACAAGGACTAAGATTCCAGTAAGGGTGTCTTGGTCCTATTGGGGAGATTTTGATGTTCTAAGGACTAAAATAGATAGCAAATAATAGAGACAAGGTTCTAAGATAAAAACCTATAGAGGGACTAGGATGCTAGGAAGGGATTTTTCATCCTAGTAGAGGTTTTTCTTAGAAAAAAAATGAATTCTATATTGTTTACAATGTTCACATGTTGCCTATTCAGAGAGCTAATGTTTAGAACCTGGAAAATGTGTAAATGGATGCAAGAAAAAGTAACTAGTGACAAGCAATTGAATGCAAAGCTTAATACAATTTTTTTTCAATTTTGGATGCAATAAAATTATTTCTAAATGAAATTAGGATGAGTAACAATGCACTTTTTAGTTCTTTCAATGAGATAAGATGATGCAAGAAAGAAAAAATGAAACCTATATGCACTTTCACTAATGTAAATATGAGAAACCCTAGATGCAATTTCACTAATGCAAGATGTAATGCAAGAAAGAATGTAACCTAGATCTAGGTCTTTAATAAACTCCAAATTAGAAAATGAATGCTCAACAAGGTCGAGTTCACCAAAATGAATCAGAAAGAAAATAGGGGTGTGTGAAGTCCACTATTCTCCTTCGATCATTCAATTATTTCCTAGGAACCGTAATTGGATTGAATATCAACCTCACAAGGTGAGTCAATTCTCAACAAGGAAGACCTAGGAAGGGGGTTCTTTAAGCTTTTAGGTGTTCACCATGAAGAAAATGATTTGAAAAGACAAATAAGCATTCAACTAACAAAACTTAACAATGCAAGATAAATGATGAGTGCAAATGATGAAATTATGCAACAAGTTAGGATGTGTGTACCTGGGAAATCTGGAAATGTGACAAGGATTCTAGAAATGAAAAGAAGCTATCAAAAAGTGTTATGGAGGACAAAGATTCCCTTACTGTTGTCTTAGTCCTGCTACTTTTTTTTCAGGGCAAGTGCAAAATCTTTGAATGTTAGAACTGAATCTGAAAGAATTTATAAAAAATACCCACAGGAGGACTAAGAAACCCTAGGTGGTGACTTAGTCCTGTTCTAAATTTTTGAAATCTTCGAATGTGGTCCCAAGGCTTGATGTCTACTCTTCCCTCTTCTCTAATCTCAAGTTTTGAAACTTCTGAATTTGGCTTGTAGGTGAGTTTTGATGAAGAAGACAAATTTTCAATGCAACTTTGCAACTTCATAACTTTGCGCTTAAAATGATCTTCAAGTTTTCAAACTAAATATGTAATCAAAAACACACAACAGAGGAAAAAATTGTTGATTGTTAGTAAATGGGGATTTTCCTTGGTCAAACCCATTATTGATAATCAAACCTTGAAATGAAATGGAGGGAAATGATGAATGAACAACATGTAATGTTACAAATCACCAAACCATTGCTATAAGGTGCTACAATTTTTTTTGAAATGGCTACAATGGATGTGGTTCTTGACTCTTGCTTGAAGGATATAGATCTTGCATAAAACACTTTCTTGAATCATAAAACCTACATCACAAATGTTAGAACAATAACAAACATGATGAAACAATATATTTGATATGATGCTTGAATCTTGATGATGGATCCAAATGCTTGATGAAATTCTCTTGAATGCTCTTGTGAACTCAATTATGCTATGATGAATTCTCTCACAAAAGACTTGTTTTAAAATGAATGAGTGAATCTTGTATTTATACTTATCCATGCTTAATATCTTGAAATTACACCACACCATGTTGATATATGAAATCAATAATTAAAGGAGGATAAATCCCACCAGAATTTGAAATTAAATCTCAAAAATACCTTAAGGGGGACTAACACATGCCCTAGGTGGTGTCTTAGTCCCGAGGCATGAATATTGGGTTATAGACTCCAAAAAGGGACCTCTTTTAGGTGCACTTGAAATCAGGATCCCAAGACCTTTGGGGGACAAAGATGCCCTAGGTGGTGTCTTAGTCCTGACCCAAAAATTAGGGAAACTTAGACAAAATATTATCATTTATCCATTGACGTTTGTCGGGATTAGCTATAAAAAGATATAATTCATAAGTCTTATGGATGAAAAATATGACCAATTAAGACATAAATAAGGATAAACAAAGCAAGGCAGGCCCAACAAGTGTGAAAATTCAAGGGTATACATTTTCCTACACTACACTCATTTAGGGTTACTTCTTTTGCATTGAAATCTTGCATATCATATAGGGTTTAGATTTTCATTGTTTTGCATCTTCCTAAATTTGAAAGTTACATAAACAACTAAGTCATTTTGCATCTCATACAATTGTATTAGAAAAAAAAAATATATCATTTCAAATTAGGCCTTGCATTTCATCTTTTCACTACATTACATTGAATTTATAGAAAATATGAAGTTAAAGCTTACTGTTTCAAACCTAGAACTTAAAGAAATAACTAAGAGCTTGAAAATCCTAAAAAAATAATTTTAAAATACCTAACCAGGACCCATTCACCTTTACTAGTGAATAAGTGCCTGATCAAGTTTGATTTGAACCTTTTGGCAACTAAAAAATCATCAAAATTCACTTTGAAATCCACAGAAAAATCTTAGAAAAACCTAACCAGGACCGATTCACCCTTACTAGTGAATGAGCCCCTATTAGCTATAGATCTACATTTTTCAAGACATTAAAATCTCAATTTTTAGCTTTTGTTTGCTGCTTTTATCTTGTTGTTTCAGTTTCTTGGTTTGTTGTTTCACCAATTTTATTGTATTTAGCTTTGATTGCTTCATTTTAGTGTATTGTTAAAAGTTCAAAATTGCACCAAAATATTTCATTTTTAGCTTATTGCATTCTTTAATTAGTAAACTATATTGTTTAGACTCTAAAACTTGCATTTCATTCTAGGTTATTGTATTGTCCCTTTTCTATTCTAGGATTTGCACACTGAGGTTGTAAAACTTGTATGAGCTTTCAAACTTGGTGTGCTATTCACAACACTATTGTAAGATATATCTCAAGGCTCATGTCATCTCACAATATCTCACTCACCATGGATCTTGGGTTTGTTAACTCTCTTTTTGATAGTATTGAGAATCAACCCTCTATGGCTCATAGTTTGCATATTTAATTTCCTATGGATTCACCTCCTATAATCAATGTGCATGATGTTATTGAAAATCTAGATGAACAAATAGAAAAATTACAAGCCCATATCCTTAGTGAATGCATTGAAATTAGCTTGGTTCCTATCATATAAAATATAAGGAAAGTGCTCAAAACTCAAAATGAAAGACATATCATCTATAGCCTTAGTTGCTTCATTCATGAATACTTGAACAAACAAGACAATAGGAACATACATGCAACAATCAATCCTCCTACTGAAACTAAGAACAATGTTAACAAGGATCATGATAATATGCAATTACCTCCCATGGAGAATGTGATAGCATTTATCAAAGATAGACTGCATAATGGCTTGACTAGACAACCTCTTGACATTTATTTCTCACAAAATGAGACACCTAAATGTGCACCTGATGGTCCTCTTTATATAGCTATCCGAATTAATAATAATCCCACTAATGGGATATTGATTGATCTCATCTATGGAGAGAATTTTATCATAAGAGAATTATTATATGTGCATGAGCTATATCAAGAAACATATGATAAACAGAAAGCATGGATCAAGACACATAACATATTTTTTTCCCTACGATAGGCTCAATAGATTTCCCTTTAAAAGTGGGACCGAAAAAATTAACAGTCTCACTCTCCATCATCCCACAATTGGACCAATTTCATGTGAAGCTAGGCTATCCATGGCTTTGCTCCATGAATTTCATCCCTTTAGTTATGCATAAATGTCTAAAGTTTCTATTTGGAAATGACATCTTCACTATGGATCATAGCGGATTTCATCCTGCCTCAACAAAAGAGAAATTTTCACTAGATTACTTTTGGCCTGAGCCAATGGAACCTATCAAGGCTTGTGATGATTTATTTTTCAAATCATATCAAAAATTCAAGGCTAATAAAATACTGGAACTATCGCTTCACAACATGCCTCAACCTATGACCAAACCAACCATCCCTGATGAGACAATGATTGAACCACAAACATTTCTAAACATAAAAGAACAATCTATAGAACAACCTCCTACAGTTTCCCACAAGATCCCTTGAGATAATACAAACAATCTCGTTGTCCCTCCTAGAGTCAAACAAGTTGAAAAAATCAAAGAGAAAGTGATTGAGCAACCCTTTGTCATTGCCTCTAATCCTCCCAAGAAAGAGAAGGAGCTTATGATGGACAAACCTGCTCTTCCAGAAAAAAATTGACAATAAAGTGAAAATAAATCAAAGTGCTAGAGAGCATACACATAGACATTGTGATATTGTTCATAAATTGCAAACTCAAGAAAACAACAATAACATAGAAAATCAAAATCCAAACCTACTTGAAGCAATGCATGATGACTCTCAACCTTTGCCACAACATAAAAAAGAACATTGCATGGACATTGTTATTCAACCTCTTGCTATGATTAACTTAGGCATTGGCATTGATATTGGAAAGATTGGTGAACAAGTGCATGATGAGTTGAATACATTGATTTATTCTTCCATGAGATTAAATGAAAAATCTCCTAAAAAGAGTGTTGAACATGGTCTGTGTCCTAATTTGAAACTTGATGTTGTCCCTTTGGCTAGTTGGCTGCCTTTCATTTATACCAACCAGGATTGAGAGGCAGACAACCTACTTTAGGTTGACTTGCCTATGTCTTACAATTATTTTTTATTTTTCATTTCTTTTTATGTGATTGCATGTGCATAGTGTGATCCCTTGTGAAATTTCATTTGATGTTCCTCTCTTTTTTGCATTCTTCTATATTTACCTTCATTCTTCTCTATTTTGTAATCAATTTTCATTTGTCTTGTGTTTTCCTTTTGGGGATGATGAAAGGCATCGAGACATCTATGTTTCTTCCATGTTGACATCTTTTGCAAAAAATTCATGGCATGATTTTCCTTTTTCTTGTGATGTGTCCTCTTCTTGGCGGTGTCATTGGGTTTGATGTTGTCCAAGAGTGTACGATCTACTATCATGGCATGATGCAAATGAGGCATCCCATAGGTGACAATTTGACTCTTTTGACTTTTCCTCTTTTGGATATATTAGGCACAATGCTTCCTAAGAGGAAGACCATTACATGAACAAAAAAAAATCCCCTTTAACAAAATTTTTACATAACATTTAAAAGCATTTATAAATGCATTTACATTGTGGTGCCTTATTAAAGTTATCAAGAGGATAACTTTGGCATGGTTAGTATCATGGTAAGTTGATACACTGGCATGAATTTCTCACTAAACCACCTTGTTGGGATAACTTAGCTAGTGGACAAGCTAAGGTTCCACTACCCCAAAGTGAGCATATACATATTTTGGTATAACTCACCTAGTAGAGAAACTAAGGTTCCACTACCCCAAAGTGAGCATATACATATTTTTAGACAACTCACCTAGTGGATAGATTGAGGTTCTACTACCCAAAGTGAGCAGAGTATGTTATGGACAAACAACCTTGTCTTACATCATTTTGAAATAGTTGTTCTTGATCTTTTGTTTTTGTTTATTTTTCTTGTCCCTTCATAGGGTATGATCATGTATCTTTGTTATTTCTACATACATAACTATCTTTGATGTCTAATTTAGTGTGAGTTTGACATGTGGTCATCGTCTCACTAAAGTGGGGGAAAAATGTAGTAATAGAAAAAGTAGCTTTTTCTTTACTTGGTTTGATAATTGAAATTAAAGCTAAACTAATGTTGTCTTGGAGTGGTGTTGTAATCTCTTGTACACAATCACACTATTCTAGAATGATTTATTTGACTTAAATGTGCCTTAATTGATCCTTTGCAAGGGTGTTGAAAATTTTTGTAACACACTTTTACACTTTTCTAGGATATATTTGCTTAATTAAGCCTATGAGCCCCTTTCTGAATAAAATGTACATAATGTGTACCTTGTTTAAGTATAGTAAAGTGTTATAAGGCACTTTCACACTTATCTAGCTGGTCTTAATTAATTTTGGTTAATTGGAGTTACTAATCCCCTTTTAATTTAAATTTAGGCCTTAATTTTGACACCTCTCGAAGATATATCCCCACAATCATAATTTAATTAACAAATATTTAATTGGGAAAAGTTTGGTCCTAGTAAGTTGAGCCAAGACCCATTCTCCTATGATGATGAATGGGTCCTCCGTTAATAGGACCCCACTTTTTTTATTTCATTTGGAATGGATTTTTAACCCTTTTATGAATCCCTTGGGGTTAGGTCCTGGTAAACTTAGCAAGGACCCATTCACCCAAGGTGGAAAATGGGTTCTCCCTTAATGAGACCCCCCTTTTTGAATTTCATTCTAGTGGGAATTTAATAATGGTTTTTCCCAGATCTAGTGTCGGCCTTAATTCTTTAAATTTTAGGGTTAATCTCCTAATTTAGTATAAATAAGGCATTAATTCACATTGTTTCTCCTAACAAGAGCTAGCACATTTATGAAGTCTTCAAGAATTCTAGTGATCAAGCATTAGAGAATCTCAAGAGCATTCACAAGGCATTACAAGATATATTTCAAGAGATTATTGCAGCAATTCAAAGTCATATCATCATTTCAAGGGTTTGATGCATCCATTTATGTTGTTGAGCTAAAGATGTGGATGTAGCATTGCAGATCTATTTGTAACTATTATTCACATAATTTCCAAGGCTCCTAGATCTACATTTTTCATGGAAACTACATGTTAGTTTGTAGATTTGTTTCACAAGACATAATCCAAGGTGACATCATTTAAAATTATTTTATGTTCATGCTTCATTTCCTTCATTTCATCATTTTGTTTAATTACCTACAAGGGGTTTGACTAAGGAAAACCCCTATTCACTAAAAAATCAACAATTTTTACTACCCTTGAGTGTGTGATTGCATATTTATAGGTTGAAGATCAAGTTGAGCAAGATTTGGAGCAAATTTTTCAAAGTGGCAAAGTTGCAAAAGTTGTCATTCAAAGTGCAAGATCACAAAAAGAACTCTACAAAATTGCATACAAACTTCCAAAAAATGATAACATGGAATTTAAGAGTGTAGACATCAAGGAACATGACCCTGAAATTAGTTTTCTAAAACCCTAAAAGGACCCATTCACCATTGAATTTGAATGAATCCTTTGTAGCTCAAAAACAACTTTATGGCCACGTAAACAACTTTTCATGCTCTAAAAATATCCCCCTTAGTTGCTATAATAGTTAGGTTGCATTTCTGATTATTATTTGCATCTTACTTTACATAATTTGAGGTGTTTAGGGTCTTAGAAAAATTAGTGGCCCATCACTTTTTTGATTCATTTTGGACCCTATTTTTCACCTAAACACTTTCTACTACTCGATTTTGTTGAGGAGCTATAGTAGCAGAATAATATGTTTTTATCCCATGCTCTTCATGAAATTCTTCAAACTCAATGATGTGAACTCATCACCTCTATCTAACCTTAGAAAATTGATTCTAGCATTCATTTCATTCTCAACCATTGATTTAAAGATCTTAAATCTACTAAAAACTTTTCATTTTTCTTTTAAGAATGTAACCCATGTCATTTTGGAGAAATCATCAATAAGTAACATGAAGTACCTTTCACCTTGAAGAATCTTAGTTCTAGTAGGTTCACATAGGTCAGTATGAATTAGCTATAGATGTATAGTAGTAGAATACTCCTTAGCTTTGAACCTTATCCTTGTTTGCTTCCCATTCTAACATTCTCTACACATGGTACTTGTAGGCTTGAAAATCCTTGGCATGTCTCTAACTACATGCATGGAGCTGATCTTGACAAGGTTATCAAAGTTAATGTGTTCCATCCTCTTATGCCATAGCCAACATTCATTTTTTTGTCCTAGAAGATAGCTTTTTCCATTCACATGTTTAAGGTTGTATAAGTTTTATCTAGTCCTTGAACCTTTTGGCACCAATCTTCCAAACTTTATTTTTATGATTTCATATCCTTGCTCATTAAATAAGAGACAATAACCTTTTTTGCACATCTAACTTACACTGAGAATATTATGCTTGAGACCTTCAACATAGAAAACATCTTCAATCTTATATTTTTCATCAATGCTTACAGTGCCTTTTCCATAGATCTTTGTTGACGAGTTATCTCAAAAATTGATTGAACCACCATTCCATTTAACTAATTTGATGAACTTTCTTGTCACCTATCATGTGAATTGAACAACCATTTCCAATTATCCAGAGATTTGATTGTCCTTGAGTATGAAATGTTTTTTGAGCAACCATTGAATTTTCTTTGCTTGATTCCTTGTCTTGCTCAATGATGTGTCCAAACAATGGCTCAATTTTGATAGGATTTTATCATATATTTGTTGTTGTTACTATGAACTTTAGCACCTGGTTCTTGACACTCTCCATGTTATTTCCCTAAATTTATGAACCTTGGGCATGAACTTATCCTTGTGAATTTTGATAATAATAACTTTCTATGTGATATATCTATATTAATTTAACATGTGATTGAATGAATGATATTCTAAGGTGATTATGGATATATGATTTTTTTGTGCATGCTAATTATGCAGGTTTTCATCAAGATACAAATATAAATGAAGCTTGTGAAGTGGAAGAAGTTCCTTCTAGTTGGCTGGTAGCTAAGGAAGTCAAAAATATGGTCATTAAAAAGGTCAATGGAGGGAAACTCCTAGCTCGTGTGGAACTTGTAAATTACCTTTGAATTATCATGTATGTTAGTTGAGAAAATCTAGGAGGTGTTGTTGTGATGCATCCTCATTGAGGCAAGTCTACTTTGACTAAATCTGGCACATGCATATATTCCTCCCTATTTTTGATGCTTTCAATAAATTGCGTACTCCTATTCTATTGGAGTCAACTGCCTAGTTAGTTAGTGTTAATTAGAAGTTTTTCTTCTATAAATAATGGTCAGATGCCCCTTTTCACAAGGTTGGATGTTCTAAGATTGTACTTGCACTTGTAGTTTCAAGTAGTATAGTCATATTGTTGATATGATGTAATCATGTTTTCAATGAATAAAATGATACTTTTATTTGCTACATCTGAGTTAGCTTAGGGAAGACTCATTCAAGGGGGACCACTTGGTGACAATTCTATCCATTTAGTTAAATAGTTACTTTTATGTTTAGTAAGTAGTTGTAGTCTCAGCAATTGTCTATTCCTACAACCATTGGAACTCCATTATGTATCTATTCCTATAGCCAAGGCAGACATAGTAACTTCTTGTCTGTTTGCTAAGATTTCTATTTTTTCCATCCATTCCAATTTATTTGTTGATGCTCAGTTTAGTTGATAATTCATGCTCAGTACTTATTCTAGTCCCCTTCAAGCATTTTATTTTCAGTATTGTTCCTTTTCTAGTTGTAGGATAAGGATGACTACAGTTGAGTCCTAGTGCATAGATAGCGCTGACCCATTTCAAGTTCATGTCCCTAGGTTGACTATGAAATGCACCTTGATGATGAGCAAGATAGCTATGTAGTGTAGATATCTAATCTCTAAGTTATAGCTCTAAGGGCTTAGTTATTGAACCATTAGAGAAGGCCAACATTTTTGGCACTGTTGTCAGGGATGGTGTCAAAATAGGAAGTTCTTTGGAGTCATTTCTAGTTTATTTCCTGTTTTAGTATCTCTGAAGTTTTTTCTTAGCGTACCCTTAATTTGATAGAAGTAATGATCTATTATTCTTTCACAAATTATTTGTGTGAGATGGCTGATACTGAGTTAATACTACATGCATAGAGTTAGGCGAACATATGCTCATGGGATATTCCTTCCTAATGACCCTTATCTTGATAACCAGCTAGTTGAGTTTCAAAATCTTCCAAGATATGAAGAAGAAGAGGAGGAAAATCCATTTTCTTTGGAACTCCAAGCAAATATGGTTGGTGCAAATCCAAATAAACCTAACCAACCATATTTTCCATTTTCCATCACCCACCAAAATGAAGTTGATAACCTCGAGAAAATACCTGCTTCAATTCTTCCTAAGTTCTATGGGCTTGTAACAAAAGATCTTAACACTTTCTTGTTTGAGTTTGATATCCTTTGTAGAAGCCATGACTATACTACTATGTTCATAGGATTAAATTGTTTCCTACCACCTTGAAAGAAGATGCATTAAGATGGTTAATGAGCTTAGGTAGAAATACTATAGAGACTTGGGATGATATGAGAACAAAGTTTCTTGAGAATTTTAAAGAATATTGTAGGGGAAGTGATATGAGAGTAGATGATATCTTCAAGATGCAGTAGAAGGATGATGAAAGTTTGGAGGACTATATTTGAAGGTTCCTGTTTTTCCTGTAGAAATCTCCACATCATGCACTTAATGAAGAGTCTCCAAATTTTATCTTCCTTAGAGGGATCAATGAAAATTACATTGATTCTCTAGACCTAATAGGAGGAGGAGATATCACCCATGTTCCCTAGGATGATATTAAGAAGATATGTTAGAATTATTTGAGGGAAACTCTAAAGAAAGGAAGATGTTACCAATCTTCTATAAGTAAATCCTCCACTAATGGAGTTTCAAGAATGGAAATCACTCATTTGCTAGTAGATTTCAAGTAGGATATCATAAACAATATGGCTACTTAGCTAGACACTCTTCAAGAAAAGAAGAAACAAGAGGAGGCAGAGGCAGTGTTTATAGAATATTATCCTCATTGCAGGAAAAAGAAGAAGGACTGTAGATGTAAAATGGTAGCCAACATTGAAAACAAGAAAATTCCACCAGAATTCATGCTAGTTTAGGTTGATGATGATTAGGTTTTCTACATTGCACAAAGAAGACCATGGGCTCCAAAACAAGGTATGCCACCAAATCCATTATCTTTTAGTGGACCTTATTTCAATTCTTATGCATATATTAATCAATGGAAACCCCCACACCCATTCAACTATGGAGGCTTGTCAGGCAACTCCTTCTCAATGACATCTCTATACGTGGATTGGCCTATCATACCATACCGAGGGCTAACGGATTGGATAGAGGGCCTTTGAGCCATGGGCGCAGCTTGACCTTTCGCTAGCTCGACAGACTTCTGCAGAAGTTATTTTTAGTGCCTCGGCGCCTGGGACCCCACATTTTTTAGCAGAGTGGATTTGCGCTGCTCGTAATCACTTCCCATACGAGCTGAGCTCCTGGGCCGAGGGGTGGTATACAGCTGAGCTTCCTAAGAGAGCAGGTGTACACAACATTTTATGCACGCCTCAAGAAGGCGACACCACAAACACCACTCTGTACCTCCTGATGATGAGGAAAGTTGATCTTAGTACCGAGCCCATCCTAGAGTACAGAGTGTACGCTATGAGAGGACCATCAGTAATATCTCGGTGAAAATGGAGATTTTGTCTGCTGAGGATGCCATATGGGAGAGTGATATTCTCTGCAGATCCGACATTGAGATTGCTTGAGGACAAGCACCAAGAGGCGGATCACAAGTCCTCTCAAAGGACATCTCCTGGTGCTACGGTGGATTGCCCATCACACGACCCCTCAGAGGGCTACTGATCGATAGAGGTTCACTTGGAGCTGGCCTTTCAGCTTGGCAAAGTTTGATCAGTAGGCTTTCGTTTGGGCTCAATTGGAGACTTCTTGCAGAAGTTGCTATTTTTAGCAGTTCCTGGAAGTCAGCGTGGGACCCCTTCTATTTTTTAGCAGTATGGATTTGGTAGCGTTCAGAATCACTTCAGAGTTCGTTAGCTTCAGACGAATCAGTCATCGGATGAGTAATGAGAGAAATATTAATATTTAATTGTATTAATTAAATATTAATTATTTGAAGATTATAATATAAAGTTATAATATTAAATTATAACTTAAGTGATTTAAGCTGAGGGGTCGCCCATCATCAGGAAGGGGCCAATTCGTTGATTATATTTTATTATTAAAATTTGGCTGAGACTATGGGAATATTAAAAGAATTAAAAGTTGAATAGTTTAATAAAACCCTATTATTGAGGAAATCACACTTTTGAGCAATATAGTGCATTTGCATTGGGTTTTGAGCCATTATGATGGTTATTGATTTTGAAATTGATCAACTTTGATCTGAGCAAGAAGCTTCAGGGTTTCAAGTTTGAATTCCTTGGGGAATGAGCCATCTCCATTGGAAGCAGTTCAAAGGGTGTGAAATAACACCTGATTTATTGCCAGTAGAGGTTTCTTCATCCAGAGGAAATCATTGATCTTCAGAGATTACTTATTTACAGAGTTTCAAATAGTTTATTCTTTCAGAAGACACTCATTCATCTAGGCGCACCATTATCAGAGTCTTGGACATTGATTTCAGAGGAGGCCGTACATTTTTATTGCTGTTGTATCTGGCCGTACTTGTTGTAGGCCATACTTTTGTCCTTGAGCCGTACTTTAGTCTTCAAGAGAAACGCCTCCCTTTCAGACTTCCAGTTTGCTTCTTTGTGGGCGCTAGGGTATTGGAGATCTTTTGAGATTGTTTTCATAGGGAGAAAGTGCCATTCTTATCTCAGCCATACCATCTTCTGAAGGACATTTATTGCAGCCGTACTATTGCAGCCAATCAGGTTTTTAATAAAAATCATTGCTTTTTCCTTTGCATGTACTTGGATCGTAATTGTAATCATTCCAGAAGATTGAATAATAATCAGGCATCAGTATTGGCTAGAGATTCTATAGTTTTCAGAGATATATTATTTTATTTGAATTTATTATTATTTTCAAGCAAAATCGCATTCTTCTTTATTTATGCAAAAACCCAAAAAAAATCACAAAACACCAAAAACTTCAGAAAAACACAAAAAAACATCAGATTCAGAAACAGAGGGGAATGAGGGTTTTTACAGTGGTATCAGAGCTAAATCCTACCATCCTAAGGGTTTAGCCATCATATACAGCCATAAGAGTTTGAACCATACAGGTATTACACACGCAGACATGCCTTGATTGACAGGGAACAGAGTTTGAGCAGGCAGCCGGGAAACATGGCTGACAGGAATGACAGGGCTGACAGAACAGATATACCTAGGACAAAGATCCCACCTAATAATAGAGATCAGGATGATGCAGAGGTTTTCCTTGCACTCAGAGATCTTCGTGTAGGTCAATGATGGTCCGATGATGTATTACAGCAGTTGGCAGTTGCACTCCAGAGACTGGGTACTCCGAGGAGACCGTCACCACATCGTGATGATGAGAGGAGTGAAGCAGGGTCTCGCAGGGCACCTAGGACAGCCTTATGGATAGCAGACAGGCCTACCAGGCCTACATTTGTGAGACAGGAGGCCGAGGAGGTCTTAGGTGAGGAGCAGGATGAGTTGTTCACGGATACGCTTATGGCAGCGAACGAGGAGTGGGAGTTAGTACCACCTGAGGTCAGAGAACGGATCACTTTTGACCATTTTATTACATAGAGGCGAGAGCACAACAGAGGTCGACAGGATTGGAGACCTAGATTTTAGAACAATGACCTAAAACATTCAACAAACAGGCTTAACCTAGCGATGTTCGATGGGAGTGGCAAGGTGACAGCCCAGGCATGGATTAGCAAGTTAGATACATTCCTCACATTACGTCCAATGGATGAGAGAGATGCCATTCGATATGCGACACTGCATCTAGAGGGAGTAGCTTACGACTGGTGGCACCAAGGGATGGTGACGTTACAGCATGACCGGATCACATCCTACTAGGAGTTTGTTGACAGGTTGGTAGAGCGTTTTGACAGGAAGGATCCGGAAACCTATTTCAGAGACTTGGCTCAGTTGAGGTAGAGTGGCAGTCTAGAGACCTATATCGGTGACTTTCAGAAGCTATCAGTTATGGTCCCGAATATATCAGAGAGGAGATTAGTAGTACTCTTCATGGAGGGTTTGACAGATCCATTGAGAGGCTGGATCAAAGCCTTTGATCCTCCTTCATTACAGGAGGCGATGAAGAAAGCAC
>VDFB02007032.1:0-13503 GCA_007258455.2 Sequoia sempervirens | reverse complement strand
TGTGAGAGAATATAGGAATTCTCTCTTGCAATATCATGAATCAGGAACGGCCCCAGCCAAAGGGAGTCAATTTTTCTATGCATTCCCTTTGGTTCGTGTCTCTTGTCCCATAATAGGACTTTATCTCCAATCTCAAAGTCTCGTTGCCGAGCCTTCTTGTCGAAGATCTTCTTCACTCGCTCTTGATGTTGAGTGATCTTATCAACTATCTCCACCCTTTCTTCTTGAAGTTTCATCAGGTATAAGATACGTTTCTCAATAGGATCTTTGAATTCCTCATCTTCTATTGTGGATGCCAGCTGCAAAGCGGACAACTCTAGAGTGATGGGTAACGCAGCTTCAGTGCCATATAGGATTATGAAAGGTGAAGTGCCAATAGCTCTCTTAGGCGTGATTCTATCAGCCCAAAGAGCATCGTACAATTTCGTGTGCCAAGCCCGTTGATTGGAATCAACCATCTTGCGCACTATTGTGACTATGTTCTTATTTGACGATTCGGCTTGTCCATTACCTTGTGGATAGTAATCTGAAGAATGGGACAAGGTGATGTCGTAGTCAAAACAAAATTCTATCAACTCCTCTGACGAGAAGCTTGTAGCGTTGTCAGTCACGATCTTTTTGGGTACTCCGAAGTGTGTAATGATGTTCTCTTTGAGGAAATTACACACCACCTCGGAAGTAGCCTGCTTTACAGGAATCGCCTCAACCCACTTAGTAAAATAGTCTGTCGCTGTGAGGACGTAGACATGTCCTTTGCTGGAATGAGGGTTGATAGGTCCTACAAAGTCTATGCCCCATTGCTGGAATGGAGCATCTATCACCACCGGCCTGAGTGGAAGGTTTGACAGCTTAAGTTTACCAACAAATTGTTGGCACAACGTGCATCTGTGCACCCAGTCATATGCGTCGCGGAACAAGGTTGGCCAAAAGAATGATGCCCGTAAGATTTTGAATGCGGTAACCCTTGATGAGAAGTGACCTCCGCATGCTTGATTGTGGAATGCCTCCATCAATCGTCTTTGTTGATCTTTGGTGACGCATAGTAGGAATGTTCCATCAAGCCCACGCTTGTATAGAACATTTCCTCCAAGCACATAACCTTGTGCTTGTAATTTCAAAGTTCTTCTCTGCTGCTTGTCCAAGTGTGTCGGACATTCCCCGTAGGTTAGGTAGTACCACAATTCTGTGTACCAATCTTGAGCAGATTCAACTAATAAGACCATTGGGAGATCTTCTTCCATTTCTGTTCCTAAGATTCCATCTTCAGCCTGGTGCTTTAAATCACCATCTTCTGCCAGGAGTTGACATAGACCTCTCCCACGAACGAGCTTGGTAGGCTTGATATCCAGGTCGTATTCTTGGACTCTTGCAATCCAGTTGCCTCTTTTGGTACCCATTTCTTGTTGAGTAAGGACGCTCTTGACCGCGGGGTCTGTAACATACACAGTGGTGTGAGAGTTTAGGATGTAGAATCTGAAATTCTTAACAGCCCTCACAACTGCATATGCGTTTTTCTCTATTTGGGAGTACCGAGATTCGCTATCCTTGAAGCTGCTGCTCATGAAAGCGATAGGTGACTCAGTCTCTTCATTCAACTTCTGAGTCAGTATGGCGGAGAGAGTATGTTCCGACGCGTAACAATAAAGAATGAATTCTTTATTGAAATCAGGTCGAACCAACACGGGCGCTTTACTGATGGCCTTTTTTATTTTCTCGAACGCCTTCCTTCCTTCATCGGTCCATTTGAAAGCGGTCGTTTTCTTCATCATTGCTGAGATATCCTTGGTCAGCTCCGAGAAGTCTGGTACAAATCTCCATATAAAGTTGACTTTGCCGAAGAAAGAATGCACCCCAGTTTTATTGGTAGGGAGAGCCAGGTTCTTGATTGCATCTACCCGATTAGGATCTATCCTAGTCCCTTCTTTAGAGACGATGTGACCAAGCAATTTGCCTTCTGTTACTGCGAAGATAGACTTCTTCGGATTTAGTGATATGTGATGATGCCTGCATCTCTCAAACACTTTCACTAAGTGTTGAAAATGATCTTGCCACTTCTTTGAGAAAGCGGTAAGGTCGTCAAGATAGACGACTATCAATTTGTCCTTTAAGTCACCAAAAGCCAAGTCCATGGCTCGCTGAAAAGTAGCACCGGTGTTGATGAGGCCGAAGGGCATCCTCTCGTAGGCGAACGTTCCCCATGGAGTGGTGAACGCTATCTTGAGTTGATCCTCTTCAGCTACTGCAATCTGGTTGTATCCCGAGAATCCGTCAAGCAATGACAGCATCTCCGAACCGGTTACTGTTTGCAATGTATGTTCCATGATAGGCAAAGGATAATTATCCTTTAGTGACGACTGGTTCAGGTTCCTGAAGTCTACACAAATCTGTATTTCTCCGCTCTTCTTGTGCACAGGAACGATATTGGACACCCAGGTGGAATAGTGGATCGGGTATATGATCTTGGCGTCCACCATCTTTTTTACCTCCGCGTAGATTGTATCTTGGATACGCGGGTTGTAGTGTCTCTGCTTCTGCTTGAAAGGCTTGATGTCAGACTTAAGTGGAATTGTATGAGACAATTCCTTTGGCTTGAATGCTTTCAGGTCTTCATAGGACCATGCAAAGACGTCTCGGTATTGCTTGAATAAAGAGATGAAATTGTTACTTTCTTCCGCCGTACAACACTTGCCTAGGTTGACGAGCCGAGGCTTATCTCCCGTACCAATGTTGACTTGTCGGTAGTCGGCTGACGTCTTGTCGTTAGAATTCCTTTGGTCTTGAACACGTCTGTCGTGTCTATCAAATATATCTTCCAAGGATACTAGACCTTTGGGGATATTATTGCCTTTTAGTTGGATGACACCAGATTCCGTGACTTCGGAATCTTCTGCCATATATTCTCTGGAGGGAGAAGCACTACCTTCAAAGAATAATTCTTGATAATTGTCCTCCATGCAGAGGAACTCTTGAATATCATCATCATTAGTAAAGACCCGCCAATTGTCGCAGTTGTCGGGGATGGCTGGCCTGTAAATGAGCTCGACAGCAAAGATATTCTGACGAAAATCAGAATGGGGCATGTAAAGAGCTGCTGATACCGCAAGGGAATCTGCTCTGCTATTCTGCTCACGTGGTATGTATTTGATGTTGAATGCTTCGAACCAATCGATCGCATTCCACACCCTTTGTCGGTAAGAAGAAAGGCGGCTTCTCCTTACTTGATACAGTCCTCTGACCTGTTGAACGATCAGCTCTGCATCGCCTTCAACTTGAAGGTATTTTATACCCATATCTCTTGCACTTTTGAGGCCAAGTATGAGCGCCTCATATTCCGCAGTATTGTTTGTGTTATCAAACTGCAAGCGATAAGAAAATGGGTACAGTGTTCCTTCGGGAGAGGTAATGACAACTCCTGCTCCCGAACCTGCTGTTGAGCAACTGCCGTCGAATTGCATATTCCACATTCTTGAATCTTCATTCAATGTTTGTGTGGTAAGTGCAAAACCTTCATCTTCTTCAGTTACTTCTGACAGCATGGCATACGTGCCAGGACCCGTGCTTTGATGTAACACTTGTGCTTGTGGGTCTTGAGATTTCACCACCGTGAATGTCGACTTAGCCTCAGGTTCCAACTTGAAAGTGCCCTTTTTCAATGGGATCGTCGCGTACGACCAATCCAGTTGAATCTCGCCTCTGAGATCTTTACAGAAGCTTCTGCTCAGGAGCATTCCATAACTGATTGGGATATCAGCTATGAGAATGGTCATCATGATCTTCTTTTCTGGGCAGGATGCGAGTCTTACTTGAGCATCCTTTAGCTGACCTACCAACGGCACGGGTTTTGATTCAAGTGAATAACACTTTTCTTTGGTTTCCGTGCATGATAGTCCTAAAGCTTTCATGATTTGCAAAGGCATGACATTGTCAGATGCCCCTGAATCAATTATACAATTGCTAAGCTTATATCCTCCCATATACAAAGATATGTAAAAAGGTTTGGGCTTTTCTCCCGCTGGTACAGAAGATGCTAGCAATGTGGGCTGTATAACGATTGGCTTATGAATCACTTTGAGAATTCGATCCATTTGATCGGGATGGTCTTGGAGATATTCCAGCTGTGAAATTTGTAATTTTCTCTCTTTGATCATGGACGCCAATTATAAGCCAAACTCGGGCTGGACGGATCCATGTTCCGTGCATTAAATTCATGTGTACTGGATTAAAGTGAAGCTCTTTTCCTTTCACATCGGGATCAGCTGTCTTTCAATCTCTTTCTTCTCAGAGCTGAAATGCCGAGCACGGTAAACACGGTGTTGACAAGTTCTCGTGACGATGTTAGCATCGGTACGGATTGCAGTCTTCTTCTTCTTGATTTCATGTGTTCACAGGAAAGTATCCTCATATGGAGTCGCCATCAAAATTGTTCATTTGAGGTGGAGTAACGCCTAGGAATTTAGAAGGCTGTACTACATTTGAGCTTGGAACTGCATCTCCGGCATATCCCATTATCTGGTTCATTCTTTGATTCTCAGGGCATGAAGATCCAGTGTGTTCATCTGAATCATGAAAACAACAGAACACATTTGGATTTCTCAGGTTCTGCTTGTCTAGGCGGTCCTGAGAACTTCGGCTTGAAGTTGTTAAATGATTGGAAATTATTTTTCTTCGGCTGATAAGGCTGTTGAGGCTGGTACTGCTGTTGAGGCTGGTACGGTGGTGGTGTGGGCATTGCTTGTTGCCCTTGGTTGGGTGACTGTCTTTTGAGGATGGTCACCTCATTTGCTACCTTCTGTAGCAATGGATCTGCTGATGCTTGGACCAGCGGTCTGATGGCATCATTCTTCATCTTCCCCGTAGTGATCATGTGATCCTCAAGCTCGATAGCCTTTTCTTGAGCTACCAGTAGATCTTCTTCATGACTGCCTTTTATGAAAAAGGCTATCTCTGAGGGTAGGGCGTTGATGAAGCTGCTCATCAGGATCTCGTCAGATGGATTCATTGTGTGGGAAAGCCGTGTAACTAGGCGATTAAACCTTGCTACAAACTCTCTCATCGGTTCTGTGGACTCCATCTTTGAGTTAGATAAACGGGAAAACAGTTGATGATTGTCTTCAGCAGGTCTGAATCTGGCCAAGAACTTTTCGCTCATGTCCTCCCAGTTGGTGATAATTCCTGGTTGCAAATGATTGAACCAGTCAGCTGCATTCGCTTCAAGAGTTTCGACAAAGAGTCGAACGGCGATATCTTCGTGTGGCACAGATAGAACGGAACAGGCCGCTGTGAATGCTGAGAGATGTTCATCGGGATGTCTAGTCCCATCGCCATAGAATCTTGGGAAGTGCTTCCGTGATCCCTTGGGAAGTTCATGATTTCCTTGTAAGGCCAACGGACCTATGTTGTTACCCCATGGAAGTGGGGCAGCACGTCTGGCAACTCTTGCATTTCGGCCATTGCCGAAAAGATTGTTGATGTAGTTACCGTTGCCGTTGTTGCCGTTGTTGCCATTACCATTGTTGCCGTTATTACGGCCATTTCCGTTATGAATGTTAACGTTATCGGCCATTGCTTGAGCAGGAGGTTCTTGCTGAGGTTCTTCTAGAAATTGCTCTCGAACCTCTTGAAATATCTGCTCCGTGTCGGATGCTTCTCCGACTTCTTCTTGAAAAAGAGGATTGGTCCTCCTCCTTATATACACTCGGTGAGCCAGGATGCTTACTGCCACGCAGGTGGTGGTAATACTGGTCTCTCGGCTGCTAGATCAGCCTTTCTTTCTTCCTCGTCCAGAGTAATGGCTGCGGCTCTCCACTGAGCTGTTGATGTATTCTTCTCGAAGATGAAGATCCGCAAGCTGCTGATGATATCCAATTGCTCTCCTTCAATGTATGTAAGATCTGGTTGGAGAGTTGCTGGAACAAGATCAGGTTGCTCTACTGGTGCCCAAGGACGCCAGATAGTCATTCCCGTGACATAAAAGCGTTTAGCTTTTCTTGAAGTTTGATGCCTCGTTGCCCCACGGTGGGCGCCAGAAAACTGTTGGCGTTTAAATTAGCACCTCTGCAGTGCTGATTGTAAACGTTCAGCTATTTCAAATGTTTTGCAACACTTCTTCGTTATTTAAAGAGGAGAAGTCCCTCTCTGCTGGGAGCAATGCGTAAGGAAGGGAAATGTTAACTAAAGTTCCTATCTTTTTATGCTTCAGCAGCAGGACACAAGGGTGCACAAACACAATGCGTCGTAGCTAAGCTTTTTCTCTGGTTTCTACAGATCTCAACTACGACTAACTAGCTTTTATCTATCCAATACCTTCAAGATAAACAAAGCATGAGGGTAAAGGAGCGGGAATGTGATGGTTGGATCACCTGAATTCGCCATCTCCTGAGAATACGACCGAGGCTCTGAACTCTCGGGTATACACCGGGATAAGGTTGGTACAAGCAAACACTCTATACGGTAAACTAGATCTGAGACCTGCCAAGGAGGAGGGACTCCTATCCGAGGTATGGGCTAGGAAATAGTTCACGAGAAACGACAAAATTTACGATGCCTTGGCCGACTAGCTTGCTAAGGAGGAGGGACTCCTATCCGAAGTATAGCTTGAAAGTCAATACATTGAACAACATCAAACGATAACCGTCAATAACAAATATCCAAGGAGGAGGGGCTCCTATCCGAGGAGGGAAATGAAACAACAAGCTATTTAGATACAAGACATAGACATAACTCAAATAAGATGATCAAAATGCAAGCGCCTTCTGATATTCTTCTTCAATGCTTCATCAACGAATTACAAAAGTTGGGAAGGCAAAGGCACGAAATCATGCACAGTTACAATCAACCAACTAACTCTCATCCAAGAGTGAACAAGTATCCGCTTTCAAAGCTGTTGGCAACAATGGCGCAGCAATTTTGCATAGCAAGTAAAAGTTAAACAAATAATGAGCCCAAGGCTCTTATTTATAGAACTCAAAGGAGTGGGCAACCCCAAAATCTCCTTGAGTTAATAATGAGTTCTTGCCAATCAATTAGCAAGATTTATTCCTAAAAAGGGGGAACAAGCAGTTAACTGGAAAACTACTTCAGTTAACTGAAAGTCAACAAAGAGTCAATTGGAAACTACTTCAGTTGACTGAAAGCAAACTAAAGGTGAACTTAAATGTAAAGTATCCCTCCAAAATAGACATCCACATTTAGTGGAGATCTAAGATCCACGAATCATGGAAGCCAATTAGACATCCTTAATTAGTGGATCCGGAGCAATGCATGATTTAAGGAAAGTGGAGTTAAACTTGCATAAAGCATCAAGTTAACTCCAACTATATTTAATAGCATCTTGAGTTGACTTGGAAAGAAGCATCAAGTCAAACTCAAGTCTCATAAATGCCACTTGGAGGGGGCATGGCGTCCTTCTTTGGTGCATTTATAATTCGCCACTAATCAGCAGTGTCTCTATCCATTGATTGACTTCATCAGCTTCTGGGGAATTAATGCTTTGTAGAATGATGACGTGGCGTCGTAGCATGACCTCACCCATTGTGAGCTGATTTTCGAAGTCCATACACTGAGATGCTGCCTCTTCAAACTTGGTTGATAAAGCTGCTACCTTAGCTAGCTTGCAACCATCTGGATCATCAAGAAAGGTACCACGGATGACATCCCCTAACTGGTTCCGATGAACCATCTCGACGATCTTCCCTCCTCCCTCACTGATATTCCATGCAGGAAAGATATCGCCAACATTCTTTAAGCGGTTGATAATAGTGGCAATCTACCTGCCCCAGAATCAATCAACTCTACCGAATGGGCGTCATAGGCTTTCACCTTGTACGCCAATTGTTCCTTCCAAGCAAAGAGATGTTGCTTGTTTTCCTCGGAGTAGACTGATTGATATGCCAACTGCAAGTCTGCAATTGTGCTGCCTCGCTCCTCTCGCAATCCCTTTGCTCCCGACCGCCGGATCTCCTCGCGACGTAAGTCCATGTGCTCTATCCCATAACTGGTATAGGTTTGCCAGTGTACATCTACCCTTGAGAACAAACTCTTCCACTTTATTTCTCAAGTGTTTGCCGAATGTTAACAATTGCCGATGATTTTGTTCGGCGGGGAGATCTAGTAGTCCTGCTGGTAGGGATGAGACGTTGGGTGTACCATGTATCAAGCTGGTTATGTAAGACCTCAGTTTCTGATTTTCAGCCTTTAAGGCTGCCTTTTCTTTACCATCCTTTGCCATCCTTTCTTGTACGCTCACCGAAGCTATTCCAAGAAGGTTTGCCTCCACCTGTCGTGTAGTCTTCCCGAGGTTAAGTTGAGACAAAGTATAGTCTTCGACTTGGACCTCGTGTATGCTTTTCTCTACTGGTGGAGTGGCCGTCTCTATGATGATCTCACACTCTGCATTCCTTTCTATGTGAACTTGTTTCTTTAACTTCTTCGCCGACGTGTCTTGTGGGACGTGGTCGAATTCGGTAAAGTCAAGTTCATATGAGGGTTTTTCCCTCTTCTTCCTAGGAAGCCTTCAAGCCAAATAGAATCTCGGCGAACTTCGCTAGGAGGGACGTGAGGCCCTTGAATGCTAGAAGTGTGAGACTGTGCTGGAGCAATGTCGCTCGGTGGCGAATCCAAGTCGATGAGGACTTGTGTCCGCTGTGATACTGGTGATATTGGTGGCTCTGCTTCCATAATAAAAACTGCTTCGCCGGCCGCCCCATCATGTTGCTTTCTATCATTGGCTCACGACCGGGTTCTTCAACAACCACCGCCGCTGGGTTCCTCCGTGATAACTTCTGCTGAAACAGGGGTAGCAGTCTCTATTCTTTGTTCTGGGGCAGCAATACCCGTGATTATTCCAGGACTATGTGTGGCTTTCTCCACCGGTGTCCTCTGTGTTCTAGGCTTTGACATCCTCATCCCTCGGGAGGATTGCACCATTGTTTCTGCCTAGGTTTCCTTCTTGAAGTGGAAGGTGGTGTAGACTGAACCTGTGGCGGCTCTGTTCTGTGAGGTATCACCTTCCTTGATTTCTTGCTGTCGAGATAGAGTTGGCTATTTCTAACCACTCTACTCATTCTTTCTTCTATAGAAGTGTCTTCTTTGGCATACCAATCCACTCTCGGGAGCGGTTGGGAGTCAACTGAATCTGCAAAGAATGAGGGGAGAATGACTTCCCCTTCATCGTCGGAGAGGCTCTCAATGTCTGCTGACATAAAATCAGCAATCTGTGAGAGTCTGAATCTGCTGTAGTTCCTTCTTCGCACTTCATACTCGTCTCTACAATTTACCCAATAATCTTCCATAGAAGACTTATGTGACGAGTGTTGCTCAAGGTGTGCCGCATAGAGTCCTCTGGGATCATAGGATCTTCTATCAATGAGATACTTGAGGTTAAACCTCGCTGTTTCTTGACTCATCATCTTAGCATCTGCTGCAAATCCACATCTATACAGTCCCATTTCAACGGGAAAGTTAACAGCTGTCTTCCTCTTCAAGCGCAAGTGGATATGAACCTCGGACAACTGTCTCAGGAATTCCATGAAGACTACCCTATCTGAAGGGTATCTTGGTAGCATGGCAGGGTGGCCAATGTAGCCATACACGCGTATGTAGGAGAACGTAGGAAATTGGATGAACCAATCTGCCCAATCCGCCATTGCCTCTCTGGCTGTCCGTGAAATACGCACGTGCATCTCATGGTTAAGCTCACGTATTGTGTGCATAGTGAAGTGATCACTTGTTTTCTTGAAGTGCCTTCCCGCTTGAGTAAACTCAATACGTGTGAAATGTTCGTGAACCTTCTGCACACCTAAGGTTCCCACATTGTTCAATAACCTGAATTCACCTTGGAAGGCGATCAAGTATACCAGGTAAGAGCACATGTGGAACCTATGAGCTTCCAGATACCTAGTGATTTTTCGGTGGAGTGTGTCACTGATCAAAGTGGCCCATTCATAGTATTCCCTTCTGCCAATGATTTTAGCGATGACATAGTACATCCATGGCTGAAATTGACGACCATCTTCTTCTCTAGTGATTCTATTGAGTAGAGTGATTAACACTGCGTACTCATCTTTGCATTCTCCTCGTCCTAATGGCTTAGGCAAGTTTGCCTTTGTCACTTTTAGCCATTTTTCGGCCATAATCCTTTGACATTTGTCCTTAGCTGTCTCAAATGCTTTTTCACATTCCGTCAATGATATGACTTTGCTATTAGGATGTGATGGAATATCAAAACATCTTTCGATATCATGAGGCTTTAAACTGCAAACAATTCTTCCATCTGCTGCTCTGATTTCTCTGGTGGTAGGGTTGTAATGCTTGATACAAGCGATTACAAGCTCTACGCTTTGTAGTGTGGTGGGAATTGATGCGGCCTGTAGCAACCCGGATTCTTCGATATTCTGCAATGTTATTTGATTCATGCCTTCTAGCTGCTCCAAATCGACCACCCGATTTACTTGGTGCAGATTTGTGTCAACTGTTTTCAGGTAATCATGGAGTAAGACCGTCTTGGTCTCGTATTGCACCTGGGAGTACTGCATCCTGAAAAACTTGAAGATTGACTGTAAGCTTGACCTAGTTCAGATGATTTTTGGAAACCCTTAAAAATAGCGCTCTGCCGAGAAGTATTTTTCCGAAAAAAATCTGGCACATGGGTTTTGTTCGTGCTTCAATGCTGAACAAACCCAGTTCCTCAGAATTTGGATTCTGAAACTTTTTCGGAAAAACCCCCAAAAATAGGGGCAGCAAGTTTGCTGATTTTGGAAAATTGGTCGAGATGGGTTTCTCCGGAAAATGATGCTGAATCTACCCAGTTGATCTGATCTGATGTAGCCTGTTGCTTTTTTTGTCAGATGCAAGAAAACCTAAGACAAGAAGGGAGGAAATAGACAGAAGGTGGATTGGAAGTTTTATCTGATCTTCTTGAAAAAATCTATCTCTGGTCCAATCCTCAAAATAGCAATCCTTTCCTGCTTCAGATCTGGAAGAAAAATGAAGAACTGATGAAAACCTCCTTCAGATCTTTAATGGCATCCTTGAGAGCTTGTGGCTGTTTTTATCTTTCAACCTGCAATGAAATAATGAAGTGGGACGCCTTCTCCTTGAATATATATGTTTAAGCTTCATATCCACAAATTTGGGAAACTGACTCAAGCTCAAAAGGTGATTTGGGCTTGATCTAAAGTTTAAAAGGTGATTTCCACCAATCGTGGAGCATTTTAGCCAACTTTAACTCAAAAAGCTCTTGACTTTAGTCAACAAATGACCTTTGACTTCTTTTGGGCGTCCCTTTTGGCTTTTGCAAGTTCCTTAAGCATTTTCTCTCCTAAAAACCTTCTGTTTGATCCTGAATCTAGCGCTGTTTGTTGGTCCTGAGATGTCGCGGACACATTCACTGTGGAGCTGGATCCAAACTGGAAAGAAGTGCCTGGGAGACTGTATGATAAAAACTGAGTTTAGGGTTCCAAAAGGATGGGCGCCTTTCCCAAGAAAAGGCGCTTTTGCTTATGCCTTAGTGATTTTTCAATCTTCGTTCTTCAGCTTTTTTGAAATGACCTCTCGTGCCTGATCTGGATTTCTTGTTGATCGGAGAGTCAGATGATTTCGCTTGATATCTCATCAGGTACCCAGCTCTGTTTCGCCAAGAATGACTGTCTTCAGAAAACTTGGATTTCAGTTTAGGGTTCCTTTATCCAAGGGCGCCCTTCCTTGAAAAGGGCGCTTTTACCCCGATTATTTCATCCGAAAGCGTCACTTTGGATCTTGACTTTCATCCGACCGGCTTCCTGACATGTTGATGCTGCGGTGCGCTTCAGATCTACTTAATGAGAGCGGTCCTAGGTGCTTCTTGTCATTGGTCAAGATCCGAAGTCCAAAGAAAGGGCGTTTCTTTTGAAAAAGGCTCTTTTCCTTATAACTTCGCCTGCTAATCGGGTTTTGATACTCTCAATCGCCTTTTGCTTTGTCAAGAAATGCCAGATCTATTCATCAAATGATCTGGATGTTTGTTTCACTGTTGAGCCAGCAATCAAACGCCGAGAATGACTGCTTCGGATGATCTTACTGACTGCATTTGACCTTCAAAGATCATGGGCGCCCCTACTTGAAGAAGGCGCCTTTTCAACATGTGAGCAATCTCCCCTTCGTAACATCTCCAGAGTTAGTCAAATTTCTGACCTTTTACTTTCGTGAATCTCCTTCAGTATCAAAAGCACTTTTCTTTAATTTTTCCCGCCATGGTTGCCAAGGAAGCTTTTGAAGCTAGCCTTCAAAGACTGCATCGCTAACTGCCATTAATGGCTGCAAAGGTTCTAACTTTGTTCCTGAAAAATAGAAATAGACCCACCAGAGTAAAACATGTCTTTTGATGATTCTGACTTGACCAATGTGATCGTGGAGTCTTTTAATCCTATCAAAATCATTTTCGATCATTTCTGGGAAAGTCCTATTTTCGGGGGTTTCCCTGAAAATAGGGGCGAAAAACCCTAATTTTCAAATTTTCAGAATTTTGCACGTGTGTTCTTAGACAGAAACCCACCAAGATTCTATGATTGGTTTGACCTAAAACTGGCTTAACATGGCATTTTAACAGGATTTAGCTCAATTTACACAGAATGCCAAAAAATTAATTTTGGGTACAACAGAGATTCTGATACGCGGATTTGGTCAAAAAAAAATTTGGGGTTTGGGTACAGTTTGGGTACGTTAATACAAAAACATATAAAAATCAGAAATATATACATATTTGCAGCAGTTATTAAGTTTAGAATACACCACCATATTAATAGTCAAATAACATAGCAAAAATACACCACCACTTTCATAGTCAAATATTAAAATATTAGTGATACTCGAATGTCATGATATAAAATTATAAATTAAAGTTCAAACATAAAAATGTCAAGTGTTTACAATCAGCCATTATTGATCATTGATCAATCTGAATCATATGAGTCATCAAAAAAAGCATCATCAGCATCATTAGATGCTACATTTTGTGTAGAACCACAAACAGCATCAGTGGCACTCGCACAAGCACTCCCACTAGCACTGACACTACCACTCTCATGCTCATTAGCTGCCTAAGCCTCAGGTTCATAGTCATCATCAATATCAAGTGCAGAAGTGACTTGTGGATGCATCCAAGTCAAGAAGCTCTGGCTCAATATCCCACCTCCTTGAGTCTCCTTCTTTGTAGGAACTTTGTTTGTGTGTAAGTAGGTGCAAATTTGAATGCACATACACCAAGTCCTCTATCTTTTTTGAATGCATCCTATTGCGCTTTATTGAGTGGATGGAGTATGTGCTCCAATTCCTCTCAAAAGAAGATGAACTAGCAACCTATTAAGACCAAATTAAATAGCTAAGAGTTTGACTATAAATTTAAATTTACAAGATAAAAGAGTTTGACTATAAAACTTACTTGGGATAAAAAAATTATTGCAAGAGGTTGGAGGTGCGTGTATTCTTGGCCATGGAAGTACCACCAACTATGAGCATCCACCCTGAACT
>VDFB02007031.1:0-46517 GCA_007258455.2 Sequoia sempervirens | reverse complement strand
GGGGTACTTGGAGACGCCATATTTTTTTAATATAAATATAAATTAATAATTTATAGAAAATATCATTACATTATAAATTTTTTCACGTTATAATTTTTAATGCTTTTAAATTTCAAGGAGATGCCACAATTTCCGCCAAGAGACTTCAAGAGACTCGGGAGACTACACGTCAAATTTCCATACTGCTGGAGGTGTTTCCAGGGACATCTTTGGTACCAGAGATGTGTACTAGTCTCCGAAATGCATCTCAAAAGCAGGAGACGCGTCTCAACACAACAAGATGAAAGAACACAATAAATATAAAACATAAAAGGCTATTTAAGAGAAGTAAACAAGATTGCCTCTTATAATATCCATCCCCAATTTTGAAACAAGTTTTGCCTATGAAAGCTTCAATTGATCCATAAATTGACATAAGTTAGCTCAAGTAGGCAACTGATCAGCTTTTAAAAGCTACATGAACGGCCACACTTGCGCACTGTGGGATGATAATTACCCCATATTATTGTACTTCTGCTACAGAGGGACCAATTATGCTCCTGCCTGAATTGGAATGATAGTTCTTGATACAGGTGTCCAAAATCACGTTTTGAATAGGTGCAATCTACTTTCACATCAAGCTGTTAAGATCCAGCTGCAACATACGGAGAGCTTGAAACCAAAAATAGTTTAGATCTGTTTTCATTACCCATCTAGGCTACCTAAATCTTAAATCTCATGGAGTAAATGTCAACGAGCTCCATGATTTCATCAGAATGATAATTACCCATCTGTAGTTAATGGCATGTGCCTGTGAGGAATTCAATTTGAGAACATCACATCGTTGAGCTGGCCTTTCCATGAAGAGACGGACGCCCGTCATGTGAATCCATGCAAAGACAAATTACAGACACTCTGAAATGCAGTACAAATCTGCAGCAGCTTTGTTTTAATGAGAGGCCAACAAAGTACAGTCACAACCCATAACAACAAAAGGAGATTGCTCTGAACAGCCAGACAAACATTGGACATTTGGAATCCCACAAGATGATACCTGTGTGTGAAATTCCCTTTCGTTCAGATTGAATAGCAGAGATTTTATATGGTCGGAGATATTTCAAGGGAATATCATGGTTCCCCTTGCAAATGGCTCCGTAGAGGACAACACCCTCAGCTGTCTCGCAAAGTATGGGTGTGGCTTGCCAGTGTTTTGCTTCGGACAAGCATGCTAACATAATCATTAACAAGAAGATCAAAAAATACTGTCACCTGCACTGGTCCTCCATTTATGCTATGGCAATCATTCTTGGTTTGAAGCTGTTAAAGTAAAAGACAGGCTACTCTGTAGGCCTCTGCCATTGAATTGTGTGTTCATATTCGGTAGATTATCCAAATGATTAATTAGCAGATGGGACATTTACATAACTCCAAGCCATTCTTGGGAATTGATGAAAGCAACCCATCAAGTTTTCTTGTGAAGTGATCACTAATGATTCACTGATGTCTGTCACTATAATAATTAATCTGTAGTTAGCAGGTAATGCAACAAATTGCGTGCATGGAAGCGTTGCCAACAGTTATATTCTACCTAGGGAGTATCATGCTTCTTATGGACTTTTTTAATTCTGACAAAGAGTTATCAATGTGATCTAAATTTGTGATCATTTATAAATCAGTAATGTAACTTGAATTTAATTGGCTTATTTCTCTTAATCAAATTATAAGCAAGTTAATAATGTTATCAATATGATCTAAATTTGTGATCAACAAGTAAACCATCACTTATAAATCACTAATGTAACTTGAATGTAATTGGGTTCTTTCCCTTAATCAAATTATAAGCAAGTTAATAATGTTATCAACGTGATCCAAATTCGTGATCAACAATGAGTAAACCATCACTTATAAACCATTATTGTAACTTGAATGTAATTGGGTTGTTTCCTTTAATCAAACTATAAACAAGTTAATAATGTTATCAAAGTGAATCAAATTTGTGATCAACAATGAGTAAACCATCACTTATAAACTACTAATGTAACCTGAATGTAATTGGGTTCTTTCCTTTAATCAAACTATAAGCAAGTTAATAATGTTATTAATGTGATCCAAATTCGTGATTGACAATGAGTAAGCCATCACTTATAAACCGCTGATGTAACTTGAATGTAATTGTGTCCTTTCCCCTAATCAAACTATAAGCAAGTTAATAATGACAAAAATTGAGTACTTTATATATTTATTTTTTCATATTTATTTTGATTATGATAGGTTTTATACAATAACTAGTATGTAAGTAGTACATTTTTAAACTAAAATTTGTATTTTTTTTCAATCTAGTTTGATTTTAGTTTCACATATTCTTATTGACATTCTTGATCCTTATTTTACTCATTTGTCAATCTTGTTTGAAACTATCATATTTGTTGCGTGAAAGTGATCCCTACCTTTTTGAAACAAAAAATTTAACTAAGTCCATGTCACCCGCTTGTACTAATCATTGTGTGTCAACTTGAAGGATGAAACATTTCAAATTTAATTCTGCGGTGTTATATAAAAAGAAAAACCTTAATCTTTTTTTTAATGAACACAAGGAAGATTATCTAAAATTTAGAACTCTCACTCATTGCATGATCATTATTCAAGTGTTTTGGAATTTTGGTGTGCTATTCACTTATAGAAAGTTTCTAAGTGAGAAGATAATATCTGGGATTGTATAAGTTCTTGTTATGAGGTTTGATTGTAGCAAACACATGAGGTTTGACTATAGTATGACGATCACATCTTATACAAAGTACATTTTTCAAGTATGTATGACATTTATAATATATGTGTGGCATTCTTGGAGTGCATGAAATGATAATAGAAGACAAGAAAATGTTTTAAAAGGTACTCTAGATTACCATAGCTCATAAGAGTGTAGTATTTGCAACCATAAGCCATGAGTTTGGTCTTGGGGGTACTACATGAATACTTTGTTTCAATATCAAAGGTGTGTGGTCAATAATTGATGTCTTAGTCATTTTAGGAGTATATAAGAAAATGAGTAGCTTTTTTCTTGGGAGAAGTCTCATGTGAGTGGCGTGTGGTAGGTTGATGTCATGGTAGTATCATTGCATAGTTGTGTGATGGTTGGTGTTTTATACACAATTTCAATGTCGATTCAATTGAGATTCCATAGGGAAATGAATTAGGTCTACATCTAGTCCATGGTACTGAAGGAGTAGGTCAATACATGCTTGATGATGTCATGGTCCAATAAACATGCAGGTTATGTACACTATAATTCTATAGATTGAGGAAGGAAAAATAAGGAGACTATATTGTATTTGGATTCTACTTTGATAGAATAATACAATCAGTCACTCTCTTTTTCTATTGGTTTTTTTCCCAAAAAGGGTTTCCTAGACTAAATCTTATGTCTCATATATACTATGGATTGTGTATGATTTCATGTTCTTCCACATTTTTTTGCTAATTAAATTGACAAAACATAACTATAATTTGGATAAGATATTCTAAAGTTTTTGATGGCCAAGTTATTATTTTTATATTAATTTTCATCAAGGAGCTTATTTGAACATTGAGTACCACATCAACATTTGCATTTATAGTGATAGAAAGACATAATGTTTATGGTTGGTTATTTTGGATATTGTTTACAAGCTATTGAAATGGTTCACGTAAGGGTTTGACTAAGGAGAACATGACCCCCACTTAGCATGCTCCTTAAAGTTGTTTGTAAAAACAAGTTCCTCACTACAATTACAAATATCTAAAGCTAAGGTGATTCAATTTTTCAAACTGTAAGATTTTTCAAACCAAATTCATAATACTTTTCATTTCAAAAAATAAAGTTTAATTCTATGTAGTAAAATTGAATTAGACTGATTGCACATCAGAAATTCACATTAGATCAATATAGAGTTTAGTTTTTTTTGTTAGATAATTGTAGAGCTATATCTAATATCATAGCTTCACTTGGATCATAGAGTGATAGTTTGTAGTCCAATGCCACTAAGTCACATGTAAAGGGAAGTAACCCAGATCTTTTTCCATTATGAAAAGAGTACATGTCTATTTCTAATTTACTATCTCATTTCATGACTCTAAGTAATTAGTGGCACCTAATTTCCACAATTTATTTAAATACCTAGAATTTTAAAAAATATGAATTTTTATTTTTGTTCATTTTAGTTAACTTAATAGATCTTACACCTCTTAATTTTTTTGACTTAGGGTTTGTTTATGATGAAAAACTTAATAGACCTTCTACTATTTATATCAATAGACTTACCTTTATGCAAATTTTATTTTTTCCTCATTTGACTCTACTAGTTCTATTCCACTACCTTCATCTAATACTTTCACGCCTACATATATTACTAGTGTCATTATTTCTTCTCATCCCCACTAATATCACACATTCTTCTTTATCTTAGAGCCTTTCCTTTGCTCTTAATGCCATTTTATTACACCCAATCTCTCACCCTCCTTACTTCTCCACCATCGTTTCCCATTCCTACAACTATAATTCTTATACCTACCTTTCATGTATTTGTGAAGAAACTCAATGACGAGGATAATCAACTTAAGATTGTCTCTAATGAAAAATATTCATGATTATATTATAGCACAACTCACCCCAATTGATAATGTTTTTGATTAAAAAATAAACACGTTTTGAAGGGGCCCTAAAACCCTTTACAAAATAAACTGGTTGATAAAGATAAGAAAAGTAAAAATAAGTAGCCCCGAAGCCAAAGAAGTTGCCACTACGATGAAAATTTACAAAGCCAATAGCAAACAATCAATAAACAAACAACAAAAAAGAAAACATAAACAAGAAACTATTGCAGGTTCTTCAAGATCTTTGTAGCTTCCAGGTCCCTAGAAATGACCTGCTCATGCATCTTGACAACCTCTACCAGTTCTCGAGCCGAAATCATAGTATTTTTGTTTGTCTTTATCCTTGTTTGAATGCAAGGACCAATATTCATCCCCTTACCAAGCCCACCCTTCAAACTATCATCCTTCATTTCATAGTATCTATCCCCTTAATGATTGATTCGCCCATCTTTTTACATGCCTTCTCATTCAACAAAGTCTACCCCTTGCACATTATTTTGTACAGAAGCTTGACTAAATTGTACCAGAGTCTTCAATTCAACATGAATATTACTAATCATCTTCTCAAGAGGAGTAATTATGGATTCATGATCTTGCCTTAATTTTGCTACATCATCAACAACCCTATTAAGGACTACATTCATTTCCTTGATTTGATTATACACAGTCACCTCCATCTTTCTATTGTTAATAATTCCTACATTTATATTGGCCATCAAGTTGAACTTGACATTGATCTATTTCACTTCAGAAAAGATCCATTTAGAAAGCTTTAAAAGGAACCTAGTCCCATCTTTCTCCGTCCTCATGGCATCACTAGTATCATCCTTCTCACAATTGATAGTCCCATTTGGTAAGTTGTATGATCCATCAAGATGAACCTCTTGGTGTATGTCACCTTGAATATACACTTTAGCTTTACCTTTTCCCAAAATAGCCAAAGTTTTCATGGTCCCTTTCTCAACAACAATAGGGGATTTATCTAAATCCACCGTATCCTTACCAACCTTGTTCACTTGAAAATCCTCATCTGGTTCCATCAAATTCTCAAGAATCTCTCCCATAGCCACAATAACACCCTGATTCTTCTCCTTACCATTCACTACCTTAGCTACTATAATAACCTTCAAGCCCTTATCCCTACCACTCTTCAGGTTTTTGTTCACCACATATCCCTTATCCTTGACCCCTTTAGTACCTTCCACCATGAAAATTATCCTTTTAACATTAGGAGGATCAAATGAATCCTCCATTTTAGAACACTATGCCCTTTCTTTCTTGAAGAATCCATAACAGACTCAACAACTTGGGATTTCTTACCTTTATTATTAGCAGCAACAAAAGGAGTCCCATTATCTTCATTTGTCTAGCAGCCCCCAACCAAGAGGGTAGAGCATTCTTCTTAGCCCATTTCCTAGGTTGTTTATCAAACTCCTCCCTAGGGTTGAAATAAACTTTTATAGAATTTGACCCTTCATTCACCTAGTCCTTATCATCAGATTCATTTCCAGTCTCATAACCTGAGGATACATCCTTAACCATGCAGGCTTTGGCCAATTTAGGAGCTTCAAGCACATTATATTCTTTTGCATATTCCATTATCAACAATATCAAACCCTCATGTACAAAAGGAAGCTAGATCCTTTGCCCTTCCTTTGATCACCACTTCGGCCTCCATATGACTGTCTACCCATCCTTCCACCATGGCCCCCACCTAATTTTTTGATTTCAAATATTTTTTTCAATCATTCTTCAACCTTTAAGGAAAACTGATAAGCCTCCTCAATGGTGGTCACTCTTACCAATACTAATTCTTCTTGTATGCTAGGCTTCAACCCATTAATAGAACAAGCCACTTTCTCCTTATTTTCCTTAAAATGTCATGTTCAAATTAGGACCTTGTGAAATTACTCTATGTATTCTTTCACCGTCCTCATTCCTTGTCTCAAGCTCTACATCTTCTTGAGCATCTCCAACTCATAATCAACTGGAATAAATTGCTTCTTTAGTTTTTCCACCATTTTGTCCCATCTAGAAATTTTATCCTTCCCTTGTTTTCATCATTCAAGCTAGATCTCCTTCCACCATATATTGGCATGACCTTTTAACTTTGTCTTTGCAAACCTTAAACTCGCTGAGGATCTTCAATCTCCTCGAACTCAAAAAATTCCTCCATATCGTTGATCCAATCGATTGATTCTTTAGGATTTAGATTTCCACTAAAAGTTGAAACCTCCATTTTAGGTTTCTTTCCAAGGTTGGATATCGCTTTCAGGAATCTCATTTCTCTAGGATTCACTTGATCCTATTCCTCTCTTCCATTTCCTCTTCATTTTCATCTTCACTATCATTTCCTTCTCAATACACATCTCTCCTATGAAATTCTTCCTGCAAGGTTTCTAATTTCATATCTAGGAGGATCTCTTCCTCCATCGCATCTACCTCTACCTCTACCATGCTAGGTACGTCTAGGAGGAATTTTAATCTCAACCCACACTCACAGGTCCTACTGCAAACTGCCTCATGTTTAGTGATCTACTTACAGACTCAAGACAACCTGCTCTAATACCACTTGATGAAGGGTGCTCCCCTTATTGACTAGAACTCACAACAAAAACACAAGGTAGAACAACCAAGATGTAGTAAGATAGCACAAATATTATACTATTTTGGAATGGAAAATAATTTATAGTTTTACATGGGTTGCTTAATTACAAAATATCACTCAAATATGCAGATCAACCTTCTACTCTAATCTTCAATATCATGATCTATTGAATATTCAAAATATTGAGAGGGGATTGAATTAGTATTCCATAAATCTATTCAAATAAAATTCATCTAAACATTACCACTATTATGACCAAATCAACAAGAGAGAACATAAAAACAAATCAATGCATCAACACACATAAACACCATAATTTTTATGTGGAAAACCCAAAATGGGAAAAACCATGGTGAGGATTAACTCACAATATATTATATCTAGATAAAAGATATTACAGGGCTCATTGCCAGGACTCATTGTCCTTGAAAGGCTCACAACCTGAATACAAAATATGGCTAACCGCCAAGATACAAAGATTGTGGCTCACTGCCAAAAGTATGAACTGATAGAATACACCTTTAGTGTGCAAGGTTCAGTTCCAATGAAGCTCTAAATAAGAAGAATTTCCTCTCATAGCATTCGCTCAACAATTATATTTTGATCCTCAACTGATAATGCATTTAGGCTCACATCTTCACTTATCTCTTGATCCTCTTCGCACTTCACCATAATTCTCTTTCTTCTCCTTCCATATTCACACCTTACACTTCTTCTCCACACACCACACACCCTCTCTCTTCTTTTCCTCTTCAAAGAATATTATATATATATACAAGTATATCTCATTCATCAATTAGGTTCGCCTAATTAGATGAAAGAAAAATAATCAAAAACACTCTTTTCGACACCATATATGATTTAAATTTTTTTTTCCATGTAGTGCATTATATCAATGTACTATCAAACCAATTTAGGTAGAAAGAAAGCAGTTCCTCAGCCTCTTCTTCACAAACATGTACACTCTCCAATTCCTTCACCACTTTGCGATGTGCATTTGCAAAGTTCTTCTTGATATCTTCTAGATTTTCTTCTATAGACTTGATTCTAGCATGCACTTCTAGTCCAAAGATATAGACCTTCAAAGAATTACTTAAGTTTCTTATATTTTCCACAACTAAAATAGATGAATCAAAGTTGGCACCAAGAATAACCTTCTACAATTCTTTCAAAGTTCCTTGAATGTTTTTTCTTTCATGCTCATGTTGAGCTTTCTTTGATTCACTTCCTTTTGTGACTTCTTGTTTGAAAACACTCTTTCTCTTCTTCCCTGTTTTAGTTGCACTACTAGAGGTACCTTCTACATTTGGATTCTTAGGGATTTCCAAAGGAATTATTACATAATGATCGATCTCATCCTTAGAAACTTCATAACCTAACTTAGATATGCACACCAACCTAGATTCAACTACTTCCATATGATAGAAATCCGTAGAAACTAGGAAATTAATATTTCCAGAGTACCTTTTAGTAACACTTCATAGAATCCTTGACCTTTTGTTCATCCTCATTTGAAATGTTCCAAAGAATGAAACAAGAGCAGTCTCTTGAGAATCTGAACCACCAAGATTTATTATGAAATTCTTGATCTAATGGGAAATAGGTTATGTATTTTTCCATTCTATTCTTCCTATTACTAGTAATTCTTTCAAGAAGTAAAAGAGTAAGCAGAAAATAAAATTTTCATGCCAGAAAGTATTCTTCTTACCCTTCTTGATTTCCTTCAAGTTCTTCAAAAGATGTATTCGAAGTAGCTCACACAGGTCATAATCCATACCTCTCCTAACCATATCAATAACAGTGTGAACAACAATAGTAGAAACTGTGAGGTCATTGCTAGGTAGGAAAAATTTGTGACCAATAACCATCGTAGCATATTTGATGACCAGATCTTCAATTGTTCTCAAAACAAGCTCTTTCCCTTTGAGGGTCACACCAGTCACCTCAATTATCTCTTGTTCATTCACATCCTTCCATTTGGGAACTGGTTCGAAGGAACACAAACCAGTTACATCTCTGATTGCTTCTCTAGTGATCAAATGTGCTTCATCAATCCAAATGATTCATCATGAATCCTTCTTAAAACTATTTGAATATATTTCTCGTCAAATTCAAACAGAGGGGATTTCTGCCAAACATCCAACTTCTTCTCAACTAAAATTTTGTAAGCATCATGGTTTTCTTCCAATTCATTCTTCCATAGGATACATAATTAAACTGGTGGCATCTCCTCTATCTTACTATAGACGAATGCATAGATATCTTTAGTGGGAAACACTCTAGGAGGGATGCAAGAGAATGCACCAACCAACTCTTTCGATGGATTTTTCAAATGTTTCCTCAAATTGACTTACAACCTATCCGAAATACTCACAACCTTTGAATTATCCATAGCAAAAAGAGTGAAAGATTGTGCAAGCAGGAATACCTCTATAATTTCCAACGAAGAATAGGATAGATATCTAGCTTCCAAAGCACGCTTTGAATCCACTTTGATCTCTTTTTTCCTTCAAACCCTAAAACTTTGAATTGCTCTGGTTTCTCTAAACTGCCTTTGCACGCTTCTTTGAAAATGCATATAACTTTTGAGTACAATTTCCTTGAAATATCTGAATTTATTTTTTTCATTCCAAATGTTTTTGCAATAAATGCTTCAAATATTAGGTAGATCACCTCAAAAATTGTGTGCGCCTCCATCCTTTCAAATTATGCAACCTTCATTCTTCACACATGCGACTGAAATATTTGTTGAATTCATTACCACATTAAATATACTTTTATCACATGATGTGACATAAGTATCAATGAGGAGGTTTATTAATTTTTTTGATGATTTATCCCCCTTATTCGTTATTGTACTAAAAAATTGATGGGCGTATCTACACTAGAAGTTGGCACAAATAAGGAAGATGATTATGATTTAACTTGCTTGAATTCTCCTTCCTTTCTACAAATTCTTTTCATCTCTTTTCTTACTTCTTTTGGATCAATGATTGGTTCATGCTTCCTTTCCGGATAGTTATCTTTTCTCCTTTTGTAGATATTAGCAAGATGTTCCAATTTTGCAATCACAACAAACAACATTCTTTCTTCCATGTACTTTATTTTATTCAATCTATTTTTGCACTGATTAACCTTATGTCCAAAATTCTTGCACTTAAAATATTTTCCATAGAATGATAGGGTATCATCCATTCTACTTTTGTAGTCCTTTTCCCTATGACCAAATTTATTGCAGGAATGTCAAACACCATTGAAATAAAAGTACCTTTGAGCATTAGGTAATTTGATGGGAGTCCTTCCAAAATTTCTTCTTAAGTCCTTATTTTTCCATCTTTGCACCGAATCTTCTTGTTAGAAGATTTATTTGCTTTTGAACTTTGACCTTCTTCAAACCCTAAACCACTTTTATCCATCACCAGTCTCTAAGAATTAATCAACTCATTAAGCATTGCAGAACTTACCTTAAATTTATCCTCACATTTTCTTTCCTTTTCTAGATTTGATCTCAAGATCTCTGCTTCTTGATTTCAACTTCCTGACAGACTTTAATTCTTTTCACTTCTTCCAATTGTTGAAGCAGTTTGGTGATCTCATCATGTTCTCTTCTCAATTGATCATAGGCATCTTCATACCTTCTCCTTAGATCTTTGATACAATCATTCACTTCCTTCAGCTTATTCTTCAAATCTTCAATTTCTTTTGAATATCCAACAAAGATCACTTCTAGAGGAAAAAATTCTTATATTCAAATTTTGGGACCTTCCTCAAGCTGTTAGGCTCCTTCAGAGGAACCAAGCTCTAATACCAATTGTTGAATATTTGGAATACTCAGAGGGGGGGTGAATTAGTATTCCATAAAACTGTTCAAATTAAATCCATCTAAACATTATCACAATTCTTACTGAATCAACAAGAGAGAACCTAAAAACAAATCAATACATCAACACACATGAACACCAATATTTTTACATGGAAAACCCAAAATGGGAAAAACCACAGTGAGGATTAACTCAGAATATATTATATTCGGATACAAGATATTACAAGGCTTATTGCCAGGACTCACTATCCTTGAAAAGCTCACAACCTAAATAAAAAAGATGGCTAACTGCCAAGATACAAATATTGTGGCTCACTACCAATAGTTTGAATTGATAGAATACACCTTTAGTGTGCAGGGTTCAGTTCCAATGAAGCTCTGAATAAGAAGAACTGCCTCTCACAACAATCACCCAACAATTCTATTTTGATCCTCAACTAATAATGCATTTAGGTTAGCATCTTCACTTATCTCTTGATCCTCTTCTCACTTCACCATACTTCTCTTTCTTCTCCTTCCATATTCACTCCTTACACTTCTCCACACACCACATACCCTCTCTCTTCTTTTCCTCTTCAAAGAATCTTATATATATATATATACAAGTATATCTCATTCATCAATTAGGTCGACCTAATTAGATGAAAGCAAAATAATAAAAAACACTCTTGTCGGCACCATATATGATTTAAACACATTTTTTCCATGTAGTTTATTATATCAAGTCAGTGAACATCCATAAAATATAACTAGTCTTCTTAATGTATGTCATATGTTAGGTTGGACAAGACTAGGACTTAATCCACATAAACTCCAAACCAACATACAATCCTCAAAGCAAACACCTTCCAAATATGATATTACATGAATTTATCATCATACTACCATCATAGAAACTACCATTAGAACCATAGCATTAGAATATTCTCCTTAAGAAAATACAGAGTCTCCCACACTAATATGTTGAGCAAAGAAACAACAGTGGAATGCAGAGCTAAACTTTGTCAATGATAACTTTCTGTTCACAACCCAAAAATTCTCAAGATCTAGATATAGTTGTCTAAATGAGACATAATAACATGGTTAAGATATTAGAGTCATATCTTTTCTTGAGGTGAATTCTGGACTCAAAAACAGACACACTGGTTCATCACAAAAGAACACTACCAGTAGAGAACAACTTCTAGTTAACTAAGTAAGCTTCCCATACAGTTGTCACCATGTTGACATCAATGACAACACAAGAATAGCCAAGAAAATCCATATATAGTTCATGCTCATGTTGCAAGGCTCCATAATCCCAACATGATCAACATGCCATGGCCACCTTCTCTTTGTCTCTATATATCTATCTCCTCCTTCAGGTCGGCTTCAACATTTTTTTCCCCATGTTGTTGTAGCACTGCCATAAACATCCAATGAACATTGAGATCTCCCAGGTAGTTACATGGTTACTAGTGACTTCAACCATTGACTTTAGGTTTGAAATCAATTGGCCAATGATCGTGTTTATTTACAAAAATGATATGACATCAACAAATAACTTTGGGCCCCGTGTCGCCATCTTACTCATCCACCTATAATCATCAACTTGGTCACATTTATGTCCACCTTCCTGCCATCATAGTATCAAGGGGACTTCAAATCCTTTCATCCTGATATGGCAAGGTCTTGCCAAAGAAACTCTATCAAAATGTCGTTGGGACTTGCATCTCCATTCCATTGATATCCATATATCCCTTTGATGAAGAACTTCCATTTCATCCCTTAAATCATAACCGCTAGATCTTTTCCTTCGAATCCACACCGTTCCCCACTAAATCGCTGACAATGGATATGGACCCAAAAAATTCTAACGGGATGTCAGGCTAATGCCACTTGTCACTTCTATCAATACCGTTCAACTCACAAAAACAATGTGAGTTGATGGTTTTCTCAATCGCATTGCACCACAACATCCTACCTTCCACACTACTTGGTCCCACCATAAATCAACAGTCAACATCTGTCCACTATGGGTTAATCTACACCATTCCCTACTTCCCTATGGGTCTTAGCCAGGACCCACCAAAAACTCAAAGGGCTAGTGGGGAGACCGTTAGATTTCTAAGGCTTGATCACAACCTTTGATCAAGTGCAAAAAAATATTTGGCCCAACACTTAGGAACATTAAGACCAATAAATATTTGTTAGGTCGATAATAGCTAGGTAAGGGCTAGTCAACCTATGTCCACAATGGCTTGAGTATCAACTTAAGCAACTAAAAACCTGTGAAAGGTAGTCAACGACAAATTAGAAATCCTACTTGAATACCTGACTGTCAAACCCTTAGGGTTTATTTGCAAAACTCTAATTTAGCTCTTATTGAAAGAAAGCAGTCATAAATTGATGCAAGATTGCTCATATGCCTTGGATGCTCCTACATTAGATCCAAGAAGCATGATGTAGCAATAAAAGATCAATTGATAATGACTAATGGTTAAATACTAAGGAATGGGCATAGATATAAGAGTACGATAGGAAGTAAAAAATTAACATAAGTAAGAAAGATGATAAAATGAAGGAATAAGAGGCAAATGGTAAAATATAGAAAAGAAAGATAAGTAGGAAAGCCAAGTGGGAAAAAAATTCTCAAGCAAATAGAAGTAAAGCATAGGCCCATAAAGAAGATGTAAATAGAAAAAGAAGAAAGGAAATCAAAAGTACCTCCTACCCAAGGAAGAGAGTTAAAAAATCAAATATAGGTGAAATGAGTGTGAATACCACCATAAAAAAGTTAATAAAAAAGGCCAAACATAAAATACAAGTGAGAAACTAAAAAAGGTAAAGGTACATCATGATAAAAAATGATCACATCCTCATTGTCTTCATTTTATTAATACAACAAAATATTAGGAATGAATGGATATAAAATCATATTATTCAATAAAGTGTGATAATGCTTACAAACAATAATACATAAATCTAAAAATAAGTTATGAAGCATGGAATGTACACTCAAAGATTTTAAATATTTGAAGTAAACCATATACAAGTATCCATTGAAGTTTGTCATTATATAATGGAGGAAACATATTATTACCGAAAACTTGAAATCTAAAAACATAATTCTTAATTAGCTCTTTTTCCTTGTGTTTTCATTACATGCTTGAGAGATAAACATCTTAGCATGTTTTAAAGCACTTTGTTTATTATAAGGAAATAATAAAGGAACATTTTTGTAAGAAGAGATTGGAATAACATTAATCATTTATAGTTACGTCAAATTATTTTTCATTTATTTAAATAATCATTTATAATTTAAATATGGAAACCATTGATAAAAAAAATATGTATTAATGAAATTATAGGAATACATCAATATATGTTGATATAAGTATAACATATATACAAAAAGGCCATATAGGCTTACAAGAATGCAATGTGGGCATACAATGTCATATATATGAAATACAAAATATATGTTCAAAAATGTCATATAAGCATACAATAAAGGACCCTGATAAAAAGCCATTTCCCTCTAGGTGAAGTAAATAGATCACCATGACCTTTGATTGTTGGGGGAATGGAGATGCATATGATGGTGCTCTCCTTCAAATTCATTCACTTGACCCCATGTTTAAAGATTCTTGGAGCTCCATCTATTACAATAAAAAGAATATGCATTAATATATAGAAATTACATTATAACATGAAATATAACAAAATAATCACTTTGCTCATCCACAACGACACACTCAAAATTTGGCATTATGAAGCCCTATAACAACCATCCAAATAGCAATTAAACTACAAACACCATTTTATTTTTCAATAATCGATAGATAAAACAATGAATATAATGCGAACTTTACTAAAATGCCTCATACCTCTATCAAATTCATCCAACTTGCTACTATTGCAGCGACACCATGCTTCGTTGTCCTATCAATATCAAGAGGAGTGCCCACTTTCATCATCTAAAAATAAAACAACATTATTCCATTACCAAAACTAGAAGAGTGAAAGTTCTCTATATTACCTAATATTGAATTTTTACATAAATATTTAAAGGTTTTGCACCATTTAACATTTATAAAGACCCGAATTAACCATTAACAATTACTTTACATGGAATATAGATTCCATCCCAAGACATGTGCAAGCATGATAGTGATCATAAAAATATTTACTATCATTTGTAAAGGTTGCCTCCAATGACTTCTATCAAATCCAAGTGCAAGCATGATAGTGATCATAAAAATATTTAATAGCCATATTTTTTTATGAAGCATAAAAGATATAGAAGATGATAAGGGATTCCACTATTTTAATATATTTTGAAGGATTTTGTAACTTATAAATATTTGTATTTGTGAAATATTCCTTCTCAATGACTACATTTTATAAATAAATATTTATTTCTAAATTGTTTTAGGGGATCAAGTTAGTTTTTGGTAAAAATGGTTTCGATTTGTGTCTTCCTAATAACAAGTTTTGTAAGGTCACAATTGTTGATAATTTTTGCATCCTTATTTATGACTTAAACTATTGATATTGTGTGGGTACCTATGCATATTTGTTATGATATCATAAATAACTATGTTTCACCATATCCTTTGTTTATGATAGTAAGACCATTGTCAATAAGGTGAACAATTGGATACATCCCCTATTGAATTGAATGAATAAGTGTGATCTAGTATTAAGGATGATGTAGGTCATGGATTATAATGTATGACATAGTCAACCAAATTTTGAGTACTTCTTATTGAACTATATATTGCTTCATAGTTTAATAGGCGGTTACTGGACTATTGTGTTAGTTTTAGTCTAGTTATGAATCCTATAACTATAGTGAATATGACATAAAAAGGGGATTTATTATAATTTATTATATCATGGATAGATTAGGGTTTATATTTTACCATTGTATATTGAATACTTACTTGAGAATGTGATTCGGTTTTATATAGGATGATGTTTACTAGAGAAAAATAAAAACTAAAATATTTTGAACCTAATAGATTTTCAAATAAATACCATTTCACTATCACAACTTAAAATTTATGAGTGCAATATAGGATTATGTAATATTTAGTGTCAGAAGTAGTGCATGTTTTGGGGTATAATTGTGTGCTCGTAAACATGAAATACTATGCACCATGTTTTTATTGAATAAAAATTTCTCAATGCATCTTCACTATTTAATAGTGGAACTTGTGGTTAAGGGTAAAGAAAGAGTTTTCTGAAATGCTTACTCATAAAATAATTATATATTTAACACTATATAATACAATGTATTTTTGTAAAGGATAAATAAATTTCATTGGGATAACAAGGTAAATAAATGTATCAAATTAAACTATATGAAGGAATGTAAAGTCATGTTAGAAATAGAAGTTAATAGATATAGGATACTTAGCATTATTAAAGGGATGAGCGTTGATTTTAATGAAGATAGTGAAGTTGATGTGTCTCAAAATTAATAGATGTTCTACATAGTCATGTAAGTGGATCAATGTCATATAGGATTAGATTCAATGAATGATCAAAATCATACAAATTATCCCTATGTATTCATTTTTTGTTTAGACAATTGATTACGCGTTTTGATGAAGAGTTTACAAATAACATATTCACATAGATCAATTAGGTTTGGTCGATAAGGGTCCCAAGAGTTAATGCAATAAAGAGATCTATAGAAGGTGGAAAATTAATTGACACCACTATCCTATATTTTTGGAGGTCAATAGTTCATGAACAAATAAAATTCATAGATTATGAAGTACATAAGAACTTGAAATCAAATTAATTAAAAAGTACAAAGAATACCTACAAACTATATAGAACCTTCAAGTCATTAAACATTATTCAATTATGAAATACAATTTTTTATTTTAAAATTAAAAATACTTTGTATTACCTAAGTGAAACTTTGATGACCACCTCCACTGCCAAGTGTTGCCATCGAAGGTCCAATATTAACCTATTCAACATCCAAAATGAGATATAAGAATACCATTCATATAATTTTCAACTTTTCACATGTAATATTTATAATTCTTTACTAGTTACATACCTCAGCAGTAGACATCATTGTGCAAAAGGGAAGTGGAGGATTACTGCAAATAGGGTGAACACTATGACCCTAAAATTTCATTATAATCATTCAACTAATTTAGTTAATCCTCCATTTCAAAAATAAAATTTAATAAATTAAATTAAATGAACTTGTTGACATTTACCTAACTATCAAAGATGAATGTATCACTCAGGAGGGAATTTGTCATCACCATTTCATTAGCTGCGAATGTATCTTGGGCACATGCATCTTGACTATCCTTAGGATCATAAACATAGAGTGGTCCACAAGCGTGCCATAAAAGAGGTGGAACTCGACACCTTGAAGACTCTCTCACCTCATCTTGTGCTAGAGGCCTAATATGTTGTATGAGGCTTTGATTGAGGGAATTAATCGATTACAAGGTATCCACATGAACACTCTCCTTCACAATGGAAGGGATAGTCACATGCTCATATGCTAGTCTAGCGAGTGGTCTCGTTGGCAATTGTGTGTCAATACGTGCCCCCACTTTGTCTTATGCGGATCCCACACCTCTACCCTAGAACTCTCGCATGTCAAAATAGTTTGGGATTTTATTGAGGATAAAATCACAATATAGTTTCCTCAAAAAATATTGTGGTACCTCATTATTGTTGCATGGAGGATGGAAAAAAACCATCCACTACCTTTCCCAAAAATAGTTCTTTATCCCTTATTGGTTCTACCAATGGATATATAACCTCTTGCATGAAGGATGTAAGGTTTGATTCATTCTGGGGTCCTTGAATAGTGTACACAAGTTAGATTTCAATTTTTTTTCGTATTTATCTTGTTTATATGATAATTTTTCTGCATAAAATTGTCTAAGCCCTTGCCTCTTCTCAGACCAACTATTTATTTTCTTGCTAACTAAATCTACATGAGATATTATGGATTGAAGTGATCGAGTGAGGGCGGTTCTATGTGAGGTTATGCCTAAAGGATCTCTCAACCTTGCAATTAACTCCTCAATTCCTTTTTTTTATTTTCAATTTTCCCCATTAAATTTTCTTGTGTTCCTAGAGCATGATGAGGAATTGTAGGATGTATTTGTTGAGGTTGTTCTTCAACAGGGATTTGATCATGAGGTGAATTAATATTTTGAGGAGGATCAAGGGGTGCATTAACAATTCCTAAAAATTAAATAAATTTACATCAAAAAATATGTAATCTACCTATTTTATACCAAATTCACACCAAAAACAATAATAACTTACTCCTTTGACCTCCCCATCATCGTGGTAGCATTGTGAAGAAGAATTGGGGAAGATATGGGATGGTTTTGTACATCCTACAATTCAAGCATGCTATGGAGGGTTTGTAGGCCGTGAAGGAAGTTTTCAATAGCAAGAAAAAATGAATGAAATGATTTTTTTATTTTTTTTCTTAAATGAGCAATAGCATGAGCACGTTATAACATGCTCACGTTATTGCTCATTAAAGCAATAAAATGAGTGTGTTGTATCATGCTCATGCTATTACTTTGTAGTTACCAAGCCTCAGGCTTGGTCAATCCAAGCCATAACACAAGTGTGTTATAAAGCAAGCACATCATAACACACTCGTGCTATGGATTTTTTTAAATTTAAAAGTGGGTTGACCACTTTTGTTGAAAACAATGCAGTGCTAAGAGGGGGTGAATCAACATATATTAAAACTTAATAATTCCCAATTGCATATTAAACATCACATCACATAAATTGAAATAAGAGCATAAAAGAAAACATACACCCCACACAAGAACACCAAGATTTTTTACATGGAAAACCCAATGAGGGAAAAAACATGGCGAGAATACTCATAATATATGAAGCTCACTGCTTACAAAGATTATAATGTTGTTTAAGGATCACTACCTATGGAATTGCAAACTAAGGTGTACAACCTTAAGGAAAGATACAAAGGACCAAATGAGACTCATTGTCTCAAAGTAGGATACATGAAAATTATAATGAGTAATATGAATATGAACTTCTATGAAGAAGCATCCAACATATGCTGATGTTGTAGTCTATTTTTGTGCACAATTAGCCCTTCACATTGACTTTGCATACTTCATCTTCAACATACTACTCAGTCATAATTCATTCACATTCAACACCTTTACAAATTTGATCTTCTATAAATATCCTCTACAATAATTCAAAACCTTAAATAGTTAGCTCTAAGATAACTTTTAGAAGAAACATATGATATCACATTGGTCAACTCTAAACATGTATAATAATTATAAGAAAAATAGTTGTGAATCAACACACAACATTACAGAACCCAAACACATCATACCACATTCGCCAAAAGAACATTGATTAATCAAGATCAACTATAAATGAAGGAAACAAGTCTGTTGGCCCAAATAATGAAAACACCACCAAAAATGCCATCTATTCATTTGTACACCACCAGGGAGAGATCAAAAACACCATGTAGAATAAGATGTGAATAATGTAGTTCATGTAAAATATCTCCTCAACCTTTTCTTGAAGTGTCTGGTCATCATATGATGGCACAACTGAATAAACCCACTAAAAAAATAAGAATAAAGCAATCCAAAAAAACTATAACAAACTATCATTCGAAAGTTGATCTTCTAGACCACCAAAACACTTGCGAATTGCAAGGAAGAATTCATATACCTTTTTGAAAAAATACCTAAGTCCACAAAGTCACATTTGTCTCACTAGAGGAATGTGGAGCATCCCAATAGTCTCTCATCAACTCTTTATTGTTAGAGCACCAATCGAAACACTGTCACTTATAAGTTGTGTTGTAGAAGGTGTGATGAATTGAATCCTTGGATATAACACCTTCACATATTGACCATCTTATCTTTTGAACCACAAGGAAAAATCTTGGACTACGGAGGGATGTAGACCAAAATACTATGGCTCAACCTTAGAGTATACACTGTAAATGCCTTAGTAGCATTTTTGAAACTTAAATCAATGTGTAGTACACAAAACATGAATGATTTCAATGTAGACATATTTTAAACATATTAGAACTTTTTACCTACCTCCACAACATACTTAGACACAAGACTAAACACCATTTAAATCTTATACAATACTGCTGACATATACTTTGCATACCAGCAAATTCCAAAGCATGTGCATCATTCAACATAAAATTTTGGGATCACTGATAACACATCCTGAGTTGACATCAATGACAAGACATATTTCCAAAAATCTCCCCTTTTTCATTGATGGAAACACTCATTTATCTACAAGTCTTCTCTTCCCCTTTGACATCAAGGGAAAAGGGAATAATATCTTCTACTTTTATTAGCCCAAAAATTGTATAAACTCCCCCTTACTATATGGATTCTAAAAAAAACACTCCCCCTAAGATGGAGATGCCTCAAAAAACATTATCATGTACAAAATCCTTTCAACAAAAACTCAAAAGATTACTACACTTCTCTACAAAATTGTACAGGGAAAAAATTGTCTTATCTTATTCCTTTACAACTTCTTTAGAAGGTAGAATATTCTTGTAACTTACCTTAATTTTCTTCATAGTTGTAATTCAATCTTATTTTGTTGAAGTGAGACCATTATTTTGGCATTCAAATTGCATGCATAAATCCTCTGCCTCCTCCACATTGCTTGGAGTCTTCATTTTTTGTTCAGCCTTTTTAGCTTCAACAAGAAACCTAGATAATTAAACATGTCTCACATTAACTACTTAACTGTCCAAATTTCTTTTTTATTTGTTATCTTTGGTCCTAAAGCAATGACAATTGTATGTGAATATTTTCAATTTGAGCTCTAGTTTCCCCACCCTTATCTTTTGATTGATCATATATTCTTGCTATTTGAGTGATCTATGACTCAATGGAGTCAATCTAGTCTTTTATTCTTTTAGTGGAACAAGACCATTTTAAAAAGAATTTATATAGAGTAGTAACTTCATCCATACACTTTTTGAACATTTTCAATTTTTCTTGCAATTTATTGTGTACACTAGAACAATGATCAAATACTTCATCCATTCTTTTATTAGTTTCCTTTCTCAAGGCCTCTTGCTCTACCTTTTTTCAATGTGAGAAGAATGATCCTTAAAAGAATTCATTAACATCTTCAACTTCTATTTTGGAGGCAAGGAAGGCTCTATGTTTACTTCTATTAATCCTTCCTAAATAATTTTCACTGCATTATCAATTAAACTAGTCTTCTTCATGTGTTCCTATAAAATCTCCTCTTAGTTTCAGACCCTTGTCAATTTTCTCTTTTTCTTTTTCAAGTTATTTTCTCAGAGATATAATCTCTTCCTCAAGCTTTAAACACTCAATAGTTTTATCATTGATCTTGGTATTCAAGCAATCCTCAATTCTCTTGCCTTCTTTAGCTTTGAATTCTAAATTTGAGATCACATCTTCAACTTCTTAGATTTTAGTCTCTCATCCATTCCCTCCTTCTATTTGAGCTTTTAGTTTTCCAATCTCTTCTTTTGATTCTTTAGGTTTTTCCTTTAATTTTTCAATTGTCTCTTTTGATTTTTCTAGAATGCACTCATATTTCATATTTTTCAATCTCGTTTCATCCTTATATACAAGAGAAGATCAAATTTCTCCTTAAAAATCAACTTCACAATCATCTGGATTGATGCCTCAACCTTCAGGTTCCATCACTTCTAGATCTGGTTTCGGAATTAATATATGTGTGATCTTTTCCATAGAACCCATGTGTTCAAGTGTAGGATCTACCTCAACTATTAGGCTTCTCAAAGGTACTTGGCTTTGATATGAATTGTTGAACATAATGCAGTGCTAAGAGGGGGGAAAATCAACATATATTAAAACTTAACCATTCCCAATTGCAGATTAAACATCACATCACATAAATTGAAAGAAGAGAAGAAAATAAAACATACACCACACAAGGAAACCAAGATTTTTTTTGTGGAAAACCTAATGAAGGAGAAACCACAGTGAGAGTTAACTCACAATATATGAATCTCACTTCTTACAAAGATTACAATGTTGTTTAAGGCTCACTACCTATGGACTTGTAGACTAGGTGTACAACCTTAGGGCAAGGTAAAAAGGATCTTATAAGAGTCACTATCTCAGAGCAAGATACATGAAAATTATAATGAGTAATATGAATATGAACTGTTATGAAGAAGCATCCAACATATGTTGATGTTGCAGTTCCATTTTCCACACAATTAACCCTTCACACTAACTTCACACACTTCATCTTCAACATACTACTAAATCACAATTCCTTCACATTCAAAACCTTCACAAATGGATTTGATCTTCTATATATATACTTTGCAACAATTCAAACCCTTAATTAGGTCAGCTCCAAGATAACCTTTAGAAGAAAAGTATGATATCAACACTAGTCATCTCCAAACATGTATAATAATTGTAAGAAGAATAGTTGTGAATCAACACAAAACATTATAGAACCCAAAAAAATCATAACACATTTTCCAAAATAAAATTGAGTAATCAGGATCAACCACAAATGAAGAAAATAAGTTTGTCAACCCAAATAATGACAACACCACCAAAACTACCATTTGTTCATCTTTACACCACCAAGGAGAGATTGAAAATATCATGTGGACCAATATGTGAACAATTTAGTTCATGTAAAATATCTCCTTAACCTTTTCCGGAAGTGTCTAATAATCATATGTTAGCACAACTAAAGAAACCCATTAAAAACATAGGAACAAAGCAATCCATGCAAACTATAGAAAATTATTATTTGAAAGCCAATCTTGTGGGCCACCAAAGCACTTTCAACTTACAAGGAAGAATGCATATACCTTTTTGAAAAAATGCCTAAGTCCACATAGTCACATTTGTCTCACTAGAGGAAGGCGAAGCATCCCAATAGTCCCTCATCAACTTTTTATACTACCAAAGCACAAATTGGAACACTTTCACTTTCACTGTAGAAGGTGTGATGACTTGAATCCTTGGATATAACACCTTCACATCTCAACCATCTTATCTTCTAAACCAAAAGACAAAATATTGGATTGCAAAGGGATGCAAACCAAAATACTATGACTCAACCTCAGAGTATACACTATAAATTCCTTAGCAACATTTTTGCAACTTATCTCAATGTGCAATACACCAAACAAGAATGATTTTAATGTAGAAATATTGTAAACATATTAGAACTTGTGTACCTACCTCCATAATGTACTTAGACACTAGACTGAATACCATTTAAACCTTATACAACATTGTTGACATATACTTTGTATACCAACAAACTTCAAAGTATGTATATCCTTCAACATACACTTTTGGCATCAATGACAATACATCTTGAGTTGAAATCAATGACAACACATATTTCCAACAACTTTTTGGCCCCCCATCTTTGAGTATCCATCCTATATTTTCCTAAAATAGATAAAAAAGAGAACAAATTTAAAATGCTCACCATGTAGCTAATGTATCTAACATTATTTAATTTTAGACTCATAATTTTTAAAATTTTACCAATTTGGACAAGCCTTTAGAGAAAGTGATTCAAAATTTTATTCCTACTACTATTACAACTCATTCCTAAGGAATTATATATATATATATATATATATATATATATAAATTTATTTTATTTTTATCAATGTTATATATTTCAAAGGCATTCTATGGAACATTGTATTGACCTTAACATATGCTGTGATATTTTATCAATGAAAATATGATACAAGTAACAAGTGCTAATAATGGAAGTTGTTAATATTCTGAAGAATATTTAGTTTTTTTTTGTTCCTCCTTTTTGGTAGTTGTCTTGCTGATGTTTTGCTACTTGCTAGCTATTGGTTGATCTGTTTGGTTATCTTTTGAAACAACTTTCCTTTTTGTAAAGGGTTTTGAGGCCTCTTCAAAACTTGCTTTACCTCTAATCAAAAAATAATGGGAACATTAATTTACAGGCTCACCCTGATCAAAATTTTAAAAAATACACTAATCCTTTCCCTCACATGGCCAAGCTAATAATATATATTTTCATATTATAGTCCTTAGGGGCATCCACCCAAGTCATAATGAGGTACATGAGCATAGTGGTAATATATTTGAACTAGATTACAAGGTTCATTATGATAGTATTGCACAAAATAATTGTTTATTGGTATGGTTCACATTACATGTGCATGTTCTTATTCTTCATCATTATTATATTTTTCAAATGGTACTATCTCAATAAATATTATTATATCTCATTTTACATCTTGAAAATTATGTGACTGCTTTACCATACAATATTATTCTTAAGATTCCAAATTGTCAATTTAATGCTTTCATAGAAAAAATATTATTTCATCATTATATTTAATGATAATATTATGCTTATTTAGGTTTCTCCTTGAGGATAATCAATGGTGAATTAGTTGAAACTATAAGGGCTAGTTCAAAACAAGTACACACTTTATATCATATCATTCATGTCTCTAATAAATTTATATTTCAATTGACACACCATGCAAGGAACAATGTAATTCCACACTTTCAATGTTGCTAAATGAGAGATTTTGGCACCCCCAAGTGATAACTTGTAATGCTCTACCTTACTTAGTAATTTATATTTTATCTTATGATGGATTTTGATTAGATGGATGACTGATTATTATTTTATTATGGAAATAAACTATTATTTGATTATTTATTTATCTTGAATGATAATATTTTATTTAATCAATTCATTAGTTAGGATGAAATAATTAAAACATATAATTATATTTAGATAATTAGTATTTTTTAATTTTATAAAACTCTTTAGAATTAATAATTTATATAAGAAATTAAATTAATTTCATGAAGTACTAATTAAAAATAAAATTAAGATGAACAATTTAATTATTTAATATCTATGCTTTTAGATAATTGATTTTACTATAAAGAATGGATTTATATATTAATTTTAAAATGGTGGAAAAATTAACTAAAATAGGTATAGAAGATCATTCTTTTATTTTAGTTGATTTATTAACCTTTTTACTTTTCCACAGAGATCATTTTTTGGAAATTAAAAAAAATAATTATCTTCATACCACTATAAATATGTGTATTTGAATAAAAGAGAGATTTATTTATTTAATTAAAAATAATTATCTTGCATGTAAAGAAAGAGAATGTTTTAACTGGCATATGAAATATGTGTTACAGAATGCATGGAAGCTCTTAGATGAATTTGAAGTCTATCAGATCTTGCATACATATCGAGAGGGTAATATCCTTGCTGATCACTTAGCCAATATGAGGTGTGATAAGGAGGAAGTATTCTTCATGAAGAATGATAATAATATTCAAGCATTTTCATATTTAAGAGATATAGTTGACAGAGAATGTATTTTATAATTTCATTTAAAAATTAGTCTAGTAAGCCACAACTTTTAAAAAAAGGGTTGGGTTTTTTCTCATCATCCACAATGGGTTAGCCATAGATCTACATGCTTACGGTGTAATCATTTGAGATATGTGCTTTTATATCTTGATTTTCATCAAGATGAGATCATATGTCAGGGCACGAGTTTAAAAGTAGGAATAAGTGGTTTGCTGATGGGATTTTTAGCATGATTCTTCGATCGGGCTTCATAACCTAAGGCATTGGCTAAAATTAGAACGACGACAACATGGATTTATCAACATCATCATCTTGTTCTAGTTTTGTCCACTCATGGGGGATTTGGAGGCTCGTATTTATGATGATTGTAAAGGAAAGCTGATAATGTGTATGGAGTATAGGTAGAAAGGTGAATGCTTATAGTTAATGCATTCAATTTGGATCTTTTTGCTCTCTTGCCTCTCACATCTTTTTGTTACTATTTATAAAATATTAATATAATATATAGGCTCATAGCCTTTTTCCTTAAAAAAAAAATCTATAAATAAATGTATTTAAATAAAGGATTTTTTTTTTTGTATATTTTCAATAAAAGAGAATTATTGAAAAGTCGAGTTGAATTGAAAATCATAGGGGGTTATGTTATTAAAATGGGAGAAATTTTTATTTGTGGATAAACAAAAATTCATTAAATAGGGAAAGTGCATTAGTTTTATATTAGAAAATAAATTCTAATCTAAAATTATATTGAGGATAATTATTAAAAGAATAGTGTATTTTTTAATTTAGATATTATTTGTGAAGTCAATTATAATATTCAATTAAATATTATTAGATAAGTGAATGAATGAATTAAATTATCTATAATCAATATTTATAAATATATAAGATTTAGGATTGAGTTATTATAAAAACATAGATACCATTGAAGAATAATACACAAATTTTTTGATCAAGTAATCTTCAAGAAGATTTGAATAAGTTTTTCTACATATTTTGATGAGCTTTCCTAAATAAAAAATTATGTGTAAATGCCATCAATTTAAAATAAGGGATTCAATTTAGCATTTAAATATCTAATCTTATTCATGATATATTCATAAGAATATATATTTAATTTGGATTTTAATATGATTCAAATTGATACTAGGAAATTGATAGATTCTAGCGAAACATCGGGGAATTTAGTAAATATATCTATAATCTATACATAATTTGCATTAAATATACGCAAAATATATATAATTGATTGAATTCAAAATTGAAAAAATTAGTCAAAACGAGTTGTACAAAATTGTAGATTTTCATTTAAAAACACTAAGATAAAAAAACTTGATTTAAAAGATCATAATATTAAATGATTGTATGATGTTGATGAATATTTGAATTAATATTTTACATAATATCATGAGACTAATTATATATATATATATATATATACTATAGGGGTGTCCCCGCGTCCCAGCCCAGCGGCTCAACAGCGCTTACCTTATCATGAGACTAATTTACTCAATTATAATGGAATGAAGAATTGAAGAAAAACATAGACTAGTATCATGCTTTGACTAAATTAAAGAGATAGGAACTTGAAAGTTGATTGTTTGATTACCAAAAAAAGGGAAAACTAAAAAAAAAAAAACTCTATCATTAGTGTTCTATAAACTTAAAAAAAACTTGTATTCACCATTATCATGTTTGTGCTTGTATTTAAATTTTAAGTTGATCGTAGGCCTATAAGAAGTATGCTTATTTTAGATATAAGCATTTATATCTTAGGAATTACGTAAGAGGATCAATAACTTGAGTTTAGTTCTAGAGTTTGGATAGATGCCCCTACTAGGTGCTAGGATTTATATTAAGCCCATGGATACAAGACATTATTGTCTACAATCTAGGGACAAAGTTGGATGCTAGAATATTCATGAGAACCCAAGTTCAATGTTAGAGCCTTGTGATATATATTTTTAGTTTTTTATATGATTATTTAATATGCACTTTTTAAGGTTTTTATTGCAGTTTTCCAAGGACTAGTAAAGGGGTCATTACATTTGACATTAGAGCTTTTAAGTTGATCTCTAGGGAATGTTATGTGTCTACAATGGGTTTTTTTAGTAATTATAAATGTTATATATTTCAATGTGACTTTTTAACGTTGAAATAAGGGTAGATAGAGCCACATTTAATAAAATATAAGGTATTTAGTTGATATAGAGAGGATCTTACAAATTTTATTGAAAAGTACAAAAATATAATTTATGAAATTTATGCATATTTAATTCTTAAAGAGAAAATACCTTAACATAATCTAATGATCACTTACATAATTTATTAGAGGGTGATCCCACAATATTAGTTTATAATTTTTGGCCAAACTGGACATTAAACTGATTTTTTTTAACTAAATATTCACTTTTGAGCACCTATAGCTACTAAACCATGAGGAATTTGAAGATGATGCAAAATAGTGATTTGTGGAATTTTGTCTTTAGATTCTAAATATATATTTTATTTATTTATTAATTATATTGCATTTCTTTTTCCATCTCCTTGAAAACTAGTTTTTAGCAGTAAACACGATTTTTAAAGAGTGATGCTCACCGCAAACAACATAACTTTTTTTCTATGAAGGATAAAATTATAATATTTTCAAATTTAGCTTTGTAACTATGATATCTATCATGTTCATTTGGTTTCATATTATTTTATTGAATTATTTTTCTCAATCAAATTTTGAATTCAAACCAATTATAATTTAGACATAAGTGGACCGTAAACAACATAACATTTTTTGTATGTATCAAAACTCTCTTTTTCTTTTTTTACTAGATCAAGGACATCAATACCTAGCTAGAACATATTTTTCAGAATTTTTTTATAATCTACTATTTTTTCACATGTGGAGAACAAAGAAAAACCTACATTCACAAAAAATAAAAAATAAATATAATAATCAAATTAAATATATTTAAAATTATACTTTTTGGGAAGCTTATAATAAGGAATACATGCTTACAAATAATAAAGTTTAAATGAATTAATTTGATCACCCAAAAGGTAAATCAAAAGTGGTTTTTTATCAGCATTTTGATAGGTGTAAAGGAGACTTCATTATAGGTATGGTTTAAAACTAGTGGGGTTTTATCCAAGGGGGTTTGATCTAAGGTGGTTTGATCAAACCCTCTTCAATTAGAATCCTTTAAATGGAACTTTTTGAGGCTTAAATCATGAATCTTAAACCTTAATTTTAAGGATCATACTTATTTAATTCGATGAGAAATTTGTGGTGTAAACTCACTAGTAGTAAGGAAGACCAATAAGTTGGTCTGAGTACACCTAGTCTTAATATCATTATTTAAGAATGATAGATTTCTTGCACTTTTATTTATGGATTATTCACATAAGAAATATGCTTATCTATATATCTTAATAAGGAAATTTATTATGCATTTATCATGTCAAGTTTCAAAATTTTTATGATATTGTTCAATACTCTAAACATGATTTTGAGAAAATATTTACTTGTAACAAATGCAATGAAATATGGATAGTTTCTTTTATACATCAAGTGTGCAATGGATTGCTTATGCAGATATGATTATGTGAGTATTAAAATGTTGAAACTAAAAGTAAGGATAATTCAATGCAAATTACCTAATTCAACATTCACCAATCACCTTCAATAGAGTGCGAGCACAAATGTACCAAATAAAATGATATACCCACAAAGCCTCAATCTTACTCCATTGTATATGATATACTAAAAAATTAATTGATATGTGGATTGCTATTTTTAGCATAACCTATGATTAAACAAATGGATGTAATGATAGCATGAATGTTCTCAAAATTTGTGGTTCCTATAATATATTGGAAGATGGTTGATTTATAGCTTTCACGTGTTATCAATCAGTAGTGGAGAATGATCAAAAGAATCAAGGATGAGATTGATTGAAAGGACATAAAGAATATGCAAGTGACATGTGTCCTTGTGAAGGGATTCATTAGTGAGTTAATTGACTGACATGAATGAGTGGACTTACTACAAGGATGAGTGAAGTAGAAGTGAGTGTGAGTGAATTGATGTTGCTTTTTCAGTTGAATCATGATGGATAGAGAATATTAATAGAATTAATTAAATAAATTTAGTTAACTCATGGCATGAGGAAAATATATTATTAGAAAATAAATAAAATATTAATTTTATTTATTTTTAAAAGAAGTAAAGATAAAAAAGCAATTAAATAAATTTATTTATTTCTAGAGGAAATATTAGGAAACTATTTAATTTTAATAGATGGGAATAATTAATGCATTGATTACTTAAATAATAAAAATGTTTAATTAATATGGAGATGAGAAATAATGAATTAATTAAATAATTACAAAATCAATAAACTAATGAAGAGGAAAACTTGATGAATTTAATTAATGTGCATGATGAAAATGATGGATTAATTAAATAATTAAAATTATTTATTTAATGTTGGTGACGTGTTAGCTTAATTAAATAATTAAAGTTATTTAATTAATATTAGCAAAGGAAATGGTGAGAAATGATGATAGATGAGACAAAATGTGAGTCATTTTTAGGTGTCTACATTTTTCCCCTCTTTGAGACATTTTTTATTGCATTGTTTCAAAAACATATTGTTGGTATATTAAAAAAATTGGTGGTGATGTGCTCCAATGTTCCCTATTGGATCAAAGGATGGAGATTGGTTTCCCCCTCGAGAGATCAACTAGAAAAAAACAATCTACTAGTCAAGCTAACAATAGGAAGAACATAATAGATTTAGTGGATTAGTGGTGAAAGAACTAATTTGGGTGGAGGAAACATGAGGAAGAGGGGTGATGTGATGAAGAAAAATGGGGGAGCTAAGGCTAGGGATGAAAAGGTAGGGTTGTGGGGTTATATATGGACTTAGGGGGCTCATTATCCTCATTCGTGCTCTCCCAAGTTCATAATTTTTGAGCCTCTAGAGCCTCTAGAGAGTGAAGCAATTAGTGAGATGGTGAGAATTCCAATGAAAATCATCATGCAAAGCTCATGTGGGTCTTCATACGGCTAATAAAGTTGGGTTTAGTGGTATGTATCTAACCTTCAGATCCTTAGGGTTAGGTTTAGGTGCATTAAATATGGGTAGAAGTAGAAAAAATCAAATGTGTCAGTAGGATGGTATGGAAAAAATAAGGCATGAAATGGTGCAAATGTTGTGTAATGACACTTTTAACATGGGTTTGGAACTTTTGATATACTAGGTCACATTTCATAGGGAGTTTGGCACTTTTTTCAAAAATACACAATTGATGGCTAGATTAGCATAAGTTTTAAGTAGATTGGCACATTTTTAGAAATACACAATTATAACTTGGATTAGTGTATGTGATAGCTAGATTGGATTTTTTTTCTCTAAAGTTCCATAAATAATAGGAAGAGTGGTGCAATTGACTAATTAGGCTGCAAGTGATGGCTAGTTTGGCACAATTGATGTAATTGCATTACTGAGGGGTAGATTAACACTTTTCAATTAACAAATTTGGTCTTAGTGTTTTTAACCTAATGATGTGTATGTGTTTGTTGTAGAAGGACCTAGTGCAGGGGCACTAGAGTATTTTATGTAAGGGTGATCATTGGTAGGTTGTTTTAGGTGGTTTGAGTCATGTTGTCATCAAATAAGGTCATTTAGACCATTAATAATGTAATTTGAGGTTTATTAGGTTCATTTTGTTAAATGTGTCAAAATTGCAATTTATTGTCAATGTTGTCATATGTAAAAAGTTGCAAAAAGGAAAAATGTGGAAGTTCAAGAGTCATATTGTTGTGGTTTGGTGGGAATTAGTTGGAAATTGATTAGTCATATTTTGAAAATGATTTAAAATCTTTGTGGGATGTTGGGAATTGGTTGGCACTTGTTAAATTTGAAATTTTGAATCAAAAGACATTGAATTCTCTACAATTTCCTAAAAGTTTTCTCTTTCCAGGCAGTGTATAGACTTGTACTGAGAATTTTAGATTGAAGATGTTTGAAATGGTTAAAGGTATGTATTAAGGTTGTTTTGGGCTTTGAGTGAGTTGATTTCATTAGAAAATAAAGATTCTATTGCAATTTTCCTGTACCTGCTTGTGTATACCCTATTCAAGGGTTTGAGAGCCTTCAAAATGTAATAAAGGACCATTCCACCATATGTGACTCCTGTAACTCAGTGGAATGGGTTCATTTAAGTAGGTTTAGATGTTCATATGGTTTTTTGTGAGCAGGGAGGGCGAATTGTGTGTTTGGGCTTGATGCCCTAGTTGTGAAAAGTGGGTATTTTGATTAAATTTGGAGGTTTAAGGTAGGAAAATGTTGCAAACCTTGGGGAAGCAACTTTTGACAGTTGATTGAGTTTGTACAGGCATAAAAAAATATGTTTGAAGTCTTGGTTGGCTGGGAAGAATCCTAGAGCATGGTTTTTCAATATACCCTAGTGAAACTTGTGTAAAGTAAGGGTTTGGTACTAGAGTGCCCTAGTAAGCGTTTCTCTTGATGGAAATGGTGGTTTATGTGGTTTTGTAACCTGTTAAGACTTTTTCAAAAGAGATTGAGGCTTGGACGAGAGTTTGGAGAGGTGCTACTTTGTAAAAGTGGCCAAATTGGCTAAGTAGGATAGCGTAGAAGCTTGAAATTGAGGGATTTGGTCCAAAGGAACCTATAGTGTTCTTGGATATGTTAAAGAACATGGAAATGGGTGTCTAAAACTGTAAGGATGGTCTTGATAAGAATTCAAAGTCAAAAGATTTGAAGGGAAAACTAGGTCAACACACCTACAAGTGAAACCAGATGAAGTTGTGAAGGGTTGGTGTAATAGGTTTTTGAGAGTTGCAAAGTTGATTAAAAGTGTTTGAATTGTGATTGATGAGTGATTTCCTCCCTGCTCTGCATCAATTGGTATTGGAGCATAGGTATTGGATCTTTTGAGGGAGAAGGTTGAAGTTTGCATAAGGAAAAAGGTTGGAATTTGAAGGGTCAAGATGACTCCTAAGAACAATACAACTATTAGAGAACTGTAAGAGTTGAAAGAAAGGCATGCTAGGTTGATGGAGTCTCATAATGTTGTTTTAGCAAGGCTTGTTGCCTTGGAGTCAAATCAGAGAAGAGGTGCAGTGTTGGGTGATGTGAGTGAAATTGATAAAGATGAAGAGGAAGAGTTTCAAGAGGTTGATGAAGAGCCATTGGACCCTGAGGAACAGAGGATGACTAGGCTTCTAAAAGAATTCAAAGGTGATAAACATATGGTGAAGGTTGATTTTCCCATGTATGGTGGAAATTTGAATGATGAAGAGCTTCTATATTGGATTGCAGCCTTGGATAATCATTTTGAGTGTGAAGATGTACCTGATGAGCAAAAGGTAAAAATAGCAAAGACAAAACTCAAGGGACATGCATTATTATGGTGGGACTATGAACAAGCTGATAGGAGAAACAAGGGTAAAGCAAAGATAGTTTCTTGGGACAAAATGGTTGTAAAACTCAACAGTAAGTTTCTTCCTAAGGATTTTAAAGTTCGATTGTATAAGAAAATCCAAGGTCTGAAACAAAAAGAATTAAATGTTAAAACTTATACTAATGAATTTTATAAGTTGAGCATAATATTAGGGAGACAGGAGGATGAGGTTGAGAAAGTTGCTAGGTATCTAGGTGGCCTTAGATTTAACATTCAAGATGAATTGATTGTGGCAAATCCATGGATAGTGGAAGAATGTTTTTAGTTAGCCATTAGAGTGGACAAAAAGTTAAAAAGAAGGCAAGATAAGTCCATTAGAGGTAGAGGCATCAATCAAAGAGGTAGAGATTCCTTTCCTATATCAAAACAGTCCTATGAAGAACAAGAAGGTGCAAGCAAAGGTAAAGAGAAAAGTACTGATTCTAGAGGTGGTTTTAGAGTTCCTAGAGGCATATTTGGTGGAGGTAGGAATTCAAACATATTTTCAGGTAGATGTTACAATTGTAATGAGTTTGGGCATCCAGCATACAAGTTCCTTGAAAAGTATGGTTCTACTTCAAGTGGTGGTGAAAGGAGAAGTGATAAAGAGTGCAATTGGTTGAAGAAGATGAATGTGAAAGTGTGAAGTCTCCTAATCATCTTGTTGCTCCATAAGTGGGAGAATCTTTGATGATGATAAGACAACTAGTGAAGGAATCCAAGGAGAAGGAATCTACACAAAGGAGGACCTTGTTCAAGACCACATGCAAATGTAAAGGTATGAAAAGTTGTAGTAGATTCAGGTTCCACTGATAATGTGGTATCAAGTGAAATGGTAGATAAGTTGAATTTACAGAAAGTTCCTCATGAAACACCATACAAGGTATCTTGGTTGAATGATGATCAGTCTCTTTTAGTCAGTGAACAAGCCTTGGTTGAGTTTCAGATTGGAGGATATAAAGACAAGGTGATTTGTGATGTTTTACGCATGAGTTGTTGTCATCTATTGCTTGGGAGACCATGGAAATATGATAGACATGCCATGTATATATGATGGAAGAAAAAACACATATTAGATTGAGAAGGATGAGAAAGCTTTTACTTTAACCCTATTGGTTGAAGATGTGAAGGAAAAAGGAAAGGCAACTCAAGTGATCATGATGGGAAAGAAAGAATATGTAAAGGTTGAGGGAGATAAGAATTTCATGTTTGCAGCCATTGCAAAAGTTGCAGATAAGAAGACAGTGACTTTGAAGGATGGTGCATAGTTAGGAAGGAAAAATGATGAGAAGAAAATGTCAAAGAATGACCTAGAGAAGGTCGAGGATGAATTGTTTGTAAGGAAGAAAGATGGGTTAGACAAATGTGATGCAATTTAGATTGGGATAGTGTTTTTCCCTGTGGTTGCAAAAGAGATGAAGGGGCAGTCAAGTACTATCAAGAGAGAGGTCTACAACTCTGAGAGAACGGTGGTATTTGAGGCAAAAAGTTCAAGGAAAATGATGAAGACTAGAGGTGAAATGAGTGATGGTGTTAGGTAGAGACAAAGAGGTAAGTTTGAGCATGTTTCAAGATTCCAAGAGAGGAAATTCAAGGGGAAGGTTGACAAAGGATAGAGTGCAGGTGTTAAAGGAGTTACAACATCAGTTTGTGATGGTGAAAAAGTCAGTAGGCACTCCTTAGGTCAATTTGTGCAAAGGAAACCAAATCTAGGTGGTGAGCAATTTGAGAACACAAAGGATGATACAAGTCTATAGTATTTGATTCAAGGGAAAAGAGTACCCGAAAAATGAGCCTTTAAAGGACAAAGATATGGAGTACACAAATTTGGACAATCTACAAATCACATTCCAAGGGACTTGGAAAATTTTCAAGGCTAGGTGTATGGTGTAGGGGCACCAAGGCATTTTATGTAAGGGTGATCATTAGTAGGTTGTTTTAGGTGGTTTTAGTCATGTTTTCATCAAATAAGGTCATTTAGAACATTAATAATGTAATTTGAGGTTTAGTAGGTTCATTTTGTTAAAGGTGTCAAAATTGCAACTTATTGTCAATGTGATCATATGTAAAAAGTTGCAAAAAGGAAAAATGTAGAAGTTCAAAAGTCATATTGTTGTAGTTCAGTGGGAATAAGTTGGAAATTGATTAGTCATATTTTGAAAATGCTTTAAAATCTTTGTGTGATGTTGGCAATTGGTTGGCACTTGTGAAATTTGAAATTTTGAATCAAAAGACATTGAATTCTCTGCAATTTCTTGAAATTTGTCTCTTTCCAGGGAGTGTATGGACCCGTACTAAGGATTTTAGATTGAAGGTGTTTTGAAATGGTTAAATTCATGTATTAAGATTTTTTTGGGCTTTGAGTGAGTTGATTTCATAAGAAAATAAAGATTTTATTGCAATTTTCCTATACCTGCTTGTGTATACCTTGTTGAAGGGTTTAAGAGCCTTGAAAATGCAATAAAGGACCATTCCACCATATGTGACTCTTGTAACTCAGTGGAATGGATCCATTTAAGTAGGTTTAGATGTTCATATGGTTTTTTGTGAGAAGGGAGGGTGAATTGTGTGTTTGGGCATGATGCCCTAGTTGTGAAAAGTGGGTATTTTGATTAAATTTGGAGGTTTAAGGTAGGAAAATGTTGCAAACCTTGGGGAAGCAACTTTTGACAGTTGATTGAGTTTGTACAGGCATAAAAAAATATGTTTGAAGTCTTGGTTGGCTGGGAAGAATCCTAGAGCATGGTTTTTCAATATACCCTAGTGAAACTTGTGTAAAGTAAGGGTTTGGTACTAGAGTGCTCTAGTAAGCATGTCTTTTGATGGAAATGGTGGTTTCTATGGTTTTGTGACCTATTAAGACTCTTTTAAAAGAGATTGAGGCTTGGAAGAGAGTTTGGAGAGGTGATACTTTGTAAAAGTTTCCTAATTGGCCAAGTAGGACAACATAGAAGCCTGAAATTGAGGGATTTGGTCCAAAGGAATGTATAATGGTTATTAGATATGTTAAAGAACATGGAAATGGGTGTCTAAAACTATAAGGAAATTCTTGATAAGAATTTGGAGTCAAAATATTTGAAGGGAAAACTAGGTCAACACACCTACAAGTAAAACTATGTGAAGTTGTGAAGGGTTGGTGTAATAGGTTTTTGAGAGTTGCAAAGTTGGTTCAAAGTGTTTGAATTGTGATTGATGAGTGATTGCTTCCCTACTCTGCATCAATACCTATATTATATGATGTATCAGGTGTTTCATCATCCCACAATGTTTTTGTAAGCTAAATTGAAAAAGTTAGAGTAGGATTTTCTCAATGCAGTCGGGTTATGACACCACCTACATGCTTGAGATTAGAGCTTATAGAGTGATAATGAGAAAAATGGTTGAGTGATGGAACAATGAGTACATCACATTTTTATTTCCTATTGGGGAGATGACTATCACTCTAGAAGACATCTAGAGGATTTTGTAGATCTTTATCCATGGTGAGGGGGTGATCTATGATAGATGACAGATGTATTGAGGATAGAGAGATTCTTTGGTGAGAATGTTTATGATAGATGACATAGGTATTGAGGATAGAGAGATGGATTTGAAGAGGGTAATCACTAAATTTAATTACCTTCCAGTAGTACTAACAAGAGTTTTTGGAGGCATTCTAGTACCTAATCAAAGATCGAGAGGATTTTCTATTGGATGGGATCAAGTATTGGAGCACATGATCAATGATAGGGCGGTCTATACATGGGGGCTATGAATTTTATCACATTTGTATCATGATATGCATAATTTTTTGTACAAATATGGAGCTATCCTTTCCTACAAAGTTACCCTTATACACATTTGGGTAGGGAAGAATATAGTTGTGACTTGGTTTATTATAGGGAGGGTGAGAGGAGTAAGGAAGACCTATGTTCAATTGTATGATAGTTTATTGACTCATCGGTGGTGAAGGGATCTAGATTACTAGGGGTGACTTTTCAATGAGGTGGATGAGGTGATTTAGAGGTCATGTGTTAGTGTGAGGTATGGGAAATTGATACAAAACACTTGATGTATTTTTTAGAAACTTGGTATTTGATTTGGTGGGCTACTCATATTATTGAGAGATAAATTCTAGAGTGGGTGCATCGTCAATTTGGATTGGTACAAAATTTACCTATTCATGAGGTAATTTTACTCACACTCAACAAGAGATTACAAAAAAAGCTAGAGTCACTAAAGCCATAGCAATGGGATTTATTACCTAGGCTAGAAGATGCAGGTACAATGTTAGAGTATGATGCCTAGTGGTCCATGTGTAGGCCTATTAGATTGATCGAGCTAGGTTGTGGTAGTTTGAAATGATGGAAATGGGGTGAGGAGCTAAGTAGAGGAAGGTATAGCAATGAATGGAATAGGAGGTTGTGGTAGAGGAGGGTAGAAATGATGGAAATATTGATAGGGGGGACAAGGATTGAGAGCTGGTGGTGGAGATGGGGGTAGAGATGGTAGAGATGGGGGATTAGGGAGAGGATGAGACCCAAGTGAGAGATGTGGGAGGAGCTGGTGATGGTAGATATGTGGGAGGAAGGATATATGTGGATGGTCTATAGGTATAGTTGGCTACCACTTTATTTGAGTAGGATGAGACATGGGTAGAGAGGGATTAGGGCCTATTTGAGATATATCAAGCTTGCATTGAGTGAGATAGTATTTATATTCAACTATCCCTAAGGACCTTAGAGATGTAAAAGATTATGAATATGGTGGAGGGGTATATGGTATAGGAAATGATAAACATTACAAGGTCAACATAGGAGGCCATGTACCACATGAACTTGTATCAGAGAGATTCTTGTATATTTTCAAGTATTGAGCTTTGCTACATGAAGCCAATCAAGGGATTCATGATCAATGAGGCCAAGGAATCCATCAGTCATGGGGCCAGCACTAGTGTAGGCACAACAATTATAGCCACCAAAAAGTCCTCCCCCACATGTACCAAGATCACTTGGGTGTTCAAAGGGTGAAAGTTTTACCTAGATGGCATGCATATATGTATCATATGATGTATATTGTACATTATTTTTCTTGCAAGCTCATGTATATATGTATATTATTTTGATGTATGTATATAGATGTAAATGCACTTGATGATATGGATGTGTGATGGATAATTTATTATGCTATGATGTTATGATTTATTCAATAGATATGATGTGATTATGATGTAATGATGTAATGACATATGCTTATGACTATGTATGCAAGAAACATATATGATATGATGTTATGACCTATATTATGGATATGTTATGATTTATTAATAATTTATATGATGTATATGATGTGATTATGATGTTATGCTATGATGCATATTTTAGGATGTGATAATGATTTATGTTGTGGATATAATGTTATTAAGATATTATGGTATGATACATATGCTATGATTTTGGTAATGATGTGATGATATATGAGGATGGTTTATGCTAATGATTATGTATGCAAAACATGTGTGGATGCAGTGGGTTTTTTATGATTCTATTTTTATGTCATGATATATAGATACAATGCTTATTAGGATGGGATGGAAATGAGTTAGAATGTAGGATAATGAAGAACAAATGAATTTTTTTAATCAAATATAAAATAATAAAAGCTATAAGTAGGTAATGAGATATATGGGGAAAATGGAATGGAAAGGTGATTTTCTTTAGGTTATGCTTGAAAAATGTAAAGATAAACCATTATTTTGATATAGTAATTAGATATTACACACCAATGTATGAGGAACTAGGGTGATATTGTATCCCTTGCATGGAATTTGACTCTATAAACAAAAGGGTTGTCCTTATCCATACCAGATATAATATCTAACCTTGTTGGATCCATGTGAGGAAGTAAGACTTAAAGAATGATAGTCCTAGTGCACAAAAGGTATTGAATGAAATTATAAGTAAAGGATAGTTTTTTTAATGTTAGAAGCCATTCTAGCACAAATATAAGGTAAGTATTTTCCTTGGTAATGTTACAAGAACATCCACAAATGTGACATACAAAAAAAATGAACATTCCCCATTCAATGCTCTTATAAACGCACAAAGATATTGAAATATTGATGTGGTCTTAAGTAAGAATTATAAGGAGAAAAAAGATAAATCAAAAGGAAAAAGAAAAACTAATAAAAAAATCAATAGCCACCTTATCTCTTTCCAAAAAATAGTATGGTGATGTTGGATTATGCTTATTGTGGGAAGAATGCATCCATCAAGACATGGGTTAAGATGATGGAATGAATAATTAGGAAATAGGTATATAGGTAGTGGGTGGATTTTGTAGTGGTCTTAGCTTGCAATTGCAATGGAAGTTTGATGTTTTTGTGTGATGTGTAGTTTGCATTTTTTATTTAAGTGTCAAGTCTAGGTGGTAGTGGATTATTATAGATGGGATGGAGAAGGGTTGGATATGTTTATTTATTAATTTTTGTGATTGATGGATTTATTATGAAAATGTGTAGATGTGGGATTGTGGAATAGTGAATTTTCCTCTGAAAACAACAAGGATCCAATCCAACGAGTAGGTTGAGGAATATGCCCACAATTAGGTATAGGATAATTTATTATGGGATGGATGGAGATAATTTTATTATGGTATTATATATGATGAATAATAATAGATATTGATAATTATCAAGCCATGATAGGTGGATAGGTGAAATGTGGTATGTAGTGTGTATAGAGGTTTAAAATTTATTATGGGTGAAATGGGTAAGAATTTGATAGATAATGGATGGTGCTTGCTACACATGGTGCCTACAAATATTTTTTCACCATGGTACTTTCCCAAGGTGCGAAAAAAGTGGTTTTCACCATTGGATAGATAATTCTCTTTACTTTTTCTAGTTTAGTAGATTTTGCACTATTTTTTATTTTTATTTTTTTTTTCCTTTTTTGGATTTTGTACTTAAAAAAATCAATTGGCATACCTTGAGGGTTAGACACAAAAAATTTTCAGATAGTTATTGTTAATGGGATCTTATAGAGGATCACCTTCAAGTATTACAAGTTGGTAGGTGTAAAGAGGGGATTCACTACTCTTGAGTCTCTATGACAAGGAAGAGTTTGAAGGGAGTGAATAGCCCTCAATTACCTCAAAGTACAAAGCTCAAGTGATGGGATGCAAGATGAAAGAGATTGCAAAAATGTAATTAAATGAAATACTAAGCTAAGAAGGGAAAACTAAAAATTAATAGAATCTGGTAAGAGATTACATAATATGAATTATAGGAATAGAAAGAGAACTTATAAAATTTTCTCTTGGGAGGACAGAGTCATGACCAATGGATACTAGTGCATAGTGTGAATTCCTATGCCTCGCACTATCGTCCTTGTCAAGCTAGGAGCTAAAAATGAGGAAACAATGAGTACCCAACTCTTCGAATCTAGATATTTGCACACAACAAGGATGAGGAAAGAGTTGGGGCTATTTCAGGGCTTTCCTTAGTCAAACCCCCATTTTGGTCTTTTCACCTCTATGGAAAACTAGATGGATAGAAAATAAATGAGATGTGTAATAAAATAGATGAGATGTGTGATAAAGATGAACTCCACTATGGAGGAGAACTCATATCACAAATAAGATAGACAAGAAAAGTATATTTATAAATAAACAAGACAAGACAAAGCAACAAGAGAGTGTTACCAATAGTTTGTGCCTCCCTCTTGGATTGATAGATGATACATTGCATGCTTGAAAGAGAGCCTTGGGTTTTAATGAGACGTGAATCTAGTAGAGCTTCATTGCAAAGAAGAGATGTAGAAGAGAAGAGAGAAAGAGAGCAAATAAGAGTGAGAAGAAGTGAGAATGAATGGAAATAGAAGTGAAAAATGAATTTTTGTGAGGTTGCATGAGTAGGAAGAGCCATTACACCCGTGATTATGCCATGACAATGCATGTCATGGGAAAATTTTGTGAGATTCCCTCATTTAAACTCAAAAAGTACATGGATGCTTGTGAGGTGCATGAATGTCTACATATCACACAGGTGTCTAACTCAAAAATTTATAATAAATGAGGTGGCAGAATACTAAGACTTTGTCAGTGTCCCTTATGGAGTTAGAATCATGAAATTATAACTCATAAGGTCTTTTTCATAAATACAGTTGGGCATCATAAATGTAGTGCGCCAAATGTGTAAGTTTAAAATTGCCACAGGGTGTAATTTTATGACACTAAATTTTTCCCCCACTTTAGTGAGCTAAATTTTTAGAGAAAAAATAGCTACACTAAAGTGGAAAATAAGACATTGATGCAAAGTTGAAAATTTAAAAAATTTACGGATTTGCATGCAAAAAGGATACTATAGAGGCCGTAGAGGTCGAGTAGATGAATATCGTTGATGCCCCCAACGTTTGACCTCAACAAGAAACTACAATGCCAGATGTGAAGTTTCATTCTATAAAACTCAAATTTAGGTCAGTTTAAAAATCAAAAGAAGCTACCACAATAAGAAGAATGCTTAAGAAAACTTAGTGGTTCGAAAGAAAAATATGATGCAAAGGTGAATTATATGCACCCTCCTATTTTTTCCCCTAGCTAGGTGGGGTAAAACAAGAAGGATGGAAGGACCACTTCTGCCAAGAAAAATGGGCCAAAAATGACCTATATTACTCAGGTGGGCCTATAGAAGGATCATTTTCACTATTCATGGTGAGGAGATTGTTGACTTTTGTGAGAGAAAAGTCAACAAAATGCCTCACAAATGAGATTACGTGGCCTCAAGGATCAAGTAGCTCAACACAGTAGTTATCGAGGGTGACGAGATCAATGAGGTATGAGGAATTTGACTAAACTTTGTCTTTTTAGTGTATTTTTTTATATTTTTCTTCTCCTTGAGCAACATAGGTGTCTAGTTGACATAGAGGCATCTGGCTGGTGCACTATCATCTAGATAGTGCACTAGGGTCATCCAGTCATGTTGGTGCCTATCCTATGCACTAGTTTCAAGGAGGCATTTAGATTTAGAAGTTAGTGTGATGCACAAACGTCTATGCGGTGAACCTCCGTCTCAGAGGCACTTAGAATAATTTTGATGTTACATAGAAATTTTATTCCTATGATGTAGATGGAACTAATGTAAAATTCATTTCTATTGCAAGAGTGGCCATAGATTAAGGAGCATGCAGATAGGCATTTACTAACATCATTGTGTATCATAGCAACCAGATACACCTAGATGACTAGGATCTATTACAATATGTAGGCCTTTGGTTGGTCTACACCATGTTGGGGATTTGGTATCACACATTGGTGCTCATGGCACTCATGGAGTGTTAAGATGCATATACTTGTAGCTTCCACCTATCAATGGGAAAGATGACCGTCACACTAGAGGACATGTATCTATTGTATCATTGGTCTCCCCATCTATAAACAATGGGTGGCCTATGATGAGACTAGGATGGTGCAGGATGTTGCAAAGAGCCAACAGTACTGTGTTGGGAAGATGCACCTAACAAATACTATGGACTATAACTATATGTGATGGCTCAAGCAAGGGAAAGTGGTCATTCCACTCATTTGGAGAGTCATGCTTATTACAATCACCCTCCGTGTTGCAATAGATGGGTGAGGCTCACACCTAAATGGGGGCCTCATACATTGCATTTGGGTGATGGAGGAGCATGAGACTATTTTTTCCTGGGGTCAGAGCATGTTGGATCACCTATACCATGACCTTGGGTGTTATGTACATTATGAGTATTATAGTCTCACAGCCTATATGCTCCTATAGGTGTGGGTGTTTGTTCATATTAGGTGAACACGTCCAATTGGGTTTCCTCAAGGTATCACACCTGGTACACCCATGGCCCATGCATACCCATTGGTTGGTGACTAGAGATACAAGGAGCTTTCTTTTTGGAGATTGCAATTTGAATATTTGTGGGGGTAGGAAATTAGATGGTATTCTTATAGGAGGATGGGTATTTGGCCCACTGATAGGTGGAAACTATGACACATATAGCATGATTTGTTCTTGGCAGGGTGATCAAATTACATCATTATCCCCTATTATTGGCATCAGATGGTCACTCGATAGTTTGGGAAAGTGCAGACCATCCCTTAGGTGCCTCCCACATACATTCGATCATTGAGGAGCACCACTTGAGTGGGAGATAATCCTTGTCCAACCCTAGTAGACATTACAGTTAGTGACAACAGCTCAGACAATGGCAACTAGCCTCTAGCTCTACCTACCAACCATGTCAGATCACCCATGGTTTTGTGTAGTGGCGGGTGATGGATGGTCTAGCACCAATTTTCTTGATGAATTCCCCCATGGGCCATGCTAGTGTAGAGGGACCGAGAGGTGAGGATTGTGGCAATGAAGGAAACAAGGAGGGTGAGGCAGTGATGGGTGGAGTGGCAGAGATTTTGAGATGGTAACGGAGGGTGTCATCACCTCCATAAGTGGTCCTTGTATCATCATTTCCACCTTCGACCCAGACAATCACCCCTCCTATGATGGTGGTAGTGGGACCTAGTGTTGTACCCCCGCTTGATCCACATTGGCAGGTCAGGGATCTAGGTACTGATGTGATGCATTCTACTTCCTTTCAGTACTTTTTACTTTACTTTATCTCATATATATGCATATGTTTTACTATGATCTAGTATTGATGGCATCCACTTGCTCTCTGGTTGTAGTTGACACATAAGAGTGGATCAAATTCATTGGGAAATACATTGTTGAGGTGGACTTGACTGTGCCTATCTAAGGGATTGTCCTAAACAATTACAAACTAGCTTCAATGGGGTGACATTCCCACCTCTTTGAGCTTGTAGTTCTACTGAGGACTTCTTAAGAGTAGGCATGCATGGAGACCATCCAAAGGGTTGTTGACCTCACCATGGTGATCGAGCAATGGGATCAATGCTCGGTGTCGCTTTGCACCACATTGGAGGAGCAAGGATCAAGCAGTGATGCAAGAATAGAGTGTCATAGAAACACATGATTCCCTGTAGAGAAGACTTGATGACCTTGGTAGGTAGACAAAGGTAGTGAGGCTAGCTACTCATCCCCAAGTGTAGTAGCTTTAGGATGAGTTGTGGCATGCCCATTAGATGGAGGTCAAGCTATAGGAGGAGATGACCGAGGTATGAGGAGAGTTCTAAGGACTGTAGTCATGGATTATGTCCATGTGGTCACATCGATCATATTTTCTTGTATTCATTCAACATCCACCTCCACCATTGCCACTAGGACTAGAGGGCTCAAGGAGCCATGCACCTGAGAGCTAGAGGCCCATTTTGCATGCCAAATTTTTGTATATCGAATCATTTTTTTATGAATAACATTATTTTTTATGTATAGACATATACAGATATGCAATCACCACATTTTGGTAAAGTGGTGTGATACAATATATATATATATATATATGAGATTTTGTGCAACATCATGGTGTTCTTATGTGTACTTTAATTTCATGTATGACTATGTGATGGATTTATGTTTATGGATGTATGTTTATATTGGATGCTATCATGGTCTAACAAACACACATGGTATATATGTTTAATTAAATACAATGATGATCTAATTGCCTAACCAAAAGAGTTAACCAAATACAATGCACACATATACAACATAGTAAAACACATGTATATATAATTCCTAATTAAAGAAATTAATTACATACAAATGCTCACATCATAACATAGAATACATATAATGTGTTAATGAAGGAATGCCATAGTATAATGAACTATAATCCTTGAGGGACGAGCATCGTGCATATGTGACATGGAAACTATGTGTAGTATTGATGAATATGCATCACATTTATAGGTTATTTTATAGGCATTCCATCCATAGATGACAGTCCATAGGCACCAAAACTATATATAGAGATGATTATGTAAGTCGTGCAAGGGCACCATAGGCTTTCATGTCTCCAGAGGAGGTCAAATGTTGAATTTTTTTTTTGTTTGAGTTAGTAACATGTAATAAGGTCTTCAATGACCATATCATGTCTATTTGAGTCAGTCTTGAGTCATTAAAAGTATTTTAGAGTGTGATTGCAAAATGTTATCAAGTTGCATAAATGTTGTCAAAGCAACTTTTTGCAAGTTTTGGCATAATAGGGTCTAATGGTGATTAGTTAAGTTTGTAATTTGAAAATTGATTGGGATTAGTTGGAAAATGGTTTTCAATGTCCAAAAAGACCTTGTGTGGTCAAAGAAGGTTTGATTGATGAAGTTTTGGAAGTTGAAGCAATAAAATAACTATGTTTTTTTTGCATTTCTAAACATGTTCTTTCATGATCTGGTGAATAGTATGGTCTATACATACTAGTAATGACTCTAAAACCTATTGGATAGTGTTTGCATGTGAAGTCTCTAAATTTTTTTTTTTCATCGATTTTATTAAGTTTTGTAGAAATTACAAGCGTTTTTTCTAAAAACAGTCCAGAATCCTACGTAGGGTCCCTAGTGGACTTGTAAAATGTATTTCTTTCCATTCCCATGGTAGAAAATCCTAAAAAAAGGTGTGATGGCTTATCATTATATATATTTCCATTCCCAAAATTTACAAGTTTTAGGGTTTTGGTTGGTATGTGTTTTGGCGATGCCTTAGGTCTGATCTTTTCATGTTTTAGGCCTAGAAGGACAGTCCATTTTTTAAGGATTCCGTACAAAGTAACCTACCTTGATTCTAAGATATGTTTAGTAAGGGCCAAAAGGGTATTATAAATAAGTATTACATTTTGAATATCAATTTTTCATAAAAAATTATGACCAAAAAGGTTGATTTGTTACTCTTTTAGGCCTAGTAGGAAAGGGGACAGTTAAATTTTGAGTCATTCCATACAAAGGAGCCATATCTAATTTCTTTGTATGTGTTGTAAAGCCCAAAAGGGTATCTGGAAATGTCTTTACATTTTGAAGGTCATGCTTACTCTTCGAGTTATGATTGAAAAAATAGTTGTGAAAGGCTACTAGAAGAATGAAGGCTTGTCAAGCAAAACCCACCATTGGATGTTTGATAGATTGCAATATTGGTTGATTGACATTGTTTTTAATTTTTCACCCCTGCTATGCATCAAATTGGTATTAGAGCTCGAAGATTTGGGCAATATAAGTTTTTGGAGTTTATGTTTTTTTTAATAGGTTGAAGTAAGAACTTGAATGTCAAAAGACTAGGATAGGGAAAAGAAAGAGCCTAAGGTGAGGTATTGCAAAGACAAGAAAAAGCAAGGTGAAATATACTTGATTGATAAAGAAGAATGAAAATGTTTAGAAGATTCATCTGTGGAGACTTGCAGAGTAAAAAGTTACCACACAAGAAGCAACAAGAGAAAAGAAGAGAGAAAAGTGAGATGCAGAAGAAGGATGAGAAAGTAAAAAAAAAAAAATTTTGAGCAAGAGATAATAGAGTTGAGGAAAGCCTTAGAAGAAATGGAAAGAGGAATGGATCTTGAAATGCAATGGTTACTTGTGTGAGCTAACCAAGAAATGGTTGGCATTGGCCAATAAGGAAAAAGGTTAAGTGGCCTATCAAGAAGATTATTCTGAAGAGAAGAAGCCAAAGAGGAGGATCAAATGGATTTAAAG
>VDFB02007030.1:0-22153 GCA_007258455.2 Sequoia sempervirens | reverse complement strand
TCATCATGAGTATACGATATATGATCATATCCACCTAATTTTTTTTTTCCTACCAAAAGCAATACAACCTCCAGGATCAAATCCTTTCCTTGGTGCAACCTTCTTCATATTGAAATGTGAATTTATCCAAAATAAGATCATATCCTTCTTTTGAAACCACAATGAAATCTCCAAAACACAATGTACTAGGCATGAATGACGATTTTTCATATGCACTCAAGTTCATAACATTGGAGTAATCCATTTTCCTGACAATCTCTAGATATGCAATCCTATCTGGCATTGTTTTCGGTAATAGGAAAGGTGTGTCCTCAAAACCATACACTCTGACCATAGTGGAATCAATATAACAATACCAATCACCCCAATTATGGCCCACAGTTGGTGGTCCATTGAAATCCTTGGGCCTTAAGAATATTTTGATCTCATCAGTCAATGAATAATCACAAGGGTGATCATAAAACCTATACAATTTCTTGACAAATTATTCTTCAAAGTAAACATAATTGGAATTGATAAATTTGTTGTCCCAAATGGAAGTCCACAATTGCACTGGTAATGATTGATCCTCCTTATCCAATTGTGTGATTCTCAATTCCTCTAGCCACATTCCTAACTCCTATCCATAGTACAATATCATGTGCATGAGAAGGGAATAATGTTTAAAATGCATTTTGGGAGATCCATTCTTGATAGCCATTAGCCCTGAGTCAATCCCTCTGGAAATGTGTGAAGCATAATCAAAAGGTCTTGCATTGTGGCATTGTATGTTTGCAGTAATCACCATTGGCCCTGTAGACATGAATTCAAAGGCCTCTATTCCCATTATTTGGCATACCAAGAAGTAAGTATGTTTTAGGTAGGGCTCAAACAAATCAACATGAAAGGGAGCTCCATCACTATCTTTAGGTGGAACTAGGTATCCATCTTTCCTAGGCTTGTGTAATGGTAACCTCTATCCTTTGTAAGTTGTATCCATTCTCCAGTACTCTTTTTACAACTCCTCACACACTATTGGCTGATCACATGAATCATCTAGGTCAAAAACTTCACCAAGTGCAGTTTTGGATATATGTATGAAAGGTTCACCTTGCAGGTTGCATATGGCTTTAAGGTCTGGGTTGTAATGTTTGGCCAAAATTTTTATGAGTTCCACATTCATGAAGACATTGGGAATAACCAGTTTTCCCAAATTGAAATTCCAGGGGTTATAGATTGGTTCAAATCTATTTCTCTGACAGTAATGAAACATAAACAATTCATATCCCCTAATGGGAGTCCACACATCACCTATATGTTTGAATTTTTCTTCTAGTATTTCCACATGAGCCCTTAATTGTGCAGACCTTCTGGCTTTTGGCCCTGAACCAGGAAAATGATCAATGAGGTCCTTGTTTAATTTACGTTCTTTTGTTTTTACTTCCGGCCTCATTTCAATTTTTTGTTTCTTACTTTTTGATTGGCTACTTTCACCTTGTTGCTTCCTACCTTTTGTTTTTACAGAACTTGAACCTTCCATTCTGATTCTTTACAAGGTGGAAAAATTGAATTGTAATTCATCAATTCTAGGGAAGCTTCATATGCTTACTTGTGTTTTTCTGGACGCATTGAATTCCTTGACTCTCTCTCGATCTCCCATCCTTCTCGTTTTAACTTCTAAAAATTATTTGGGTTCAATCCTCTTTCCAATCAGAAAATATTTACATAAGGTTCATTCATGTGGCCATTAATGTCTGCCATTGGAAATGAATGTAATTAGTTTTTCAAAATTTGAAATGTCAAAGCGATACAAGAAGATTGTATCGGTGAAACCCCTTTAGTCTTAGGCCGATCTATGTGCTTTATTTGGTGCCACCTTTGTTTATACATTCATAACTGATTGCCAAGACATAACTGAATGTTCCTTTATTATGAAGTGTCTCTTTGATTCTTATTCTTAATCAGAAAGACCACTTAATATTCTTATCGATATTATACAACTGCCCTTTCTCTTGCTTTTCAAATTCTACTATTTCAGGGAGAAATTTATGAAGTTTTCCCGATATCATGATGGTCTGGACCATTAGAAGTCTTCTCAATCATCACCCGGTGTCTCTCAGATGAATAGCGGCCATTTCTTATTACCATCGGGCTGACATGAACCATCACTAAGAGAATATAATGTTTTTCCGATGCACTTGGTCTCCCCGATGTATTTCCTCTATCGCTTTATTTATTGGGATAAGTCAGTGAGACTTTCCCTGAAAACTCCTCGCATTAGTGTAACCCACATGGTCAGTGAGATCTGAGGGAATTGCTCTTACTGTACATATCTCCCTGATACAATTTATCTCCTATTTGATTGACAAAACATATATGTTTCTTCCCGATGAGGTTTCCATCAACATGATGCACAAGCTTGATATAATTTGAAATTTTTGCTCTGACCAGCCTGCTCTTGCCGATAATTTTTTTATTGGTGAAATGTTATGCATTATCTTCCTGATTATTTACACATGTTATCTTCAGGGCTTTTGATCGCTGTAACCTGATCTACCTCTTCCCGATATGTTCAAATAAGAGGCTAAGACTTACTAATTGGAAAGACATCCACATGGTCTTCCTGATAAGGATCAATTGTTTTGAAGTTCTTGCTCAAATATGATAAGAGAGATGCTTATATATCAAAGGCCATATTAATGGGATCATTGGCTGACATGGGCTGTAAAATGGATCTTGTCACACAAATTTCAACAATTTGTATTGATCATAAAATTAAGATGTGGAAAATTTATGTGGTACATGGTTGATAGGTGGGTGAAATCCAATGAAAAATGTAATATTTTTCCAGTTCTAACAGTGGCTCCAATTGGGGATGTATACCCCTTATGGGTGTAGCAAGAATCTAGGTCTCTGGGGAAGCAGACCAAGTATCTTATTTATATGATATAGGAATGGAAGTGAATTTAGGAATAGTGGGAAATAGAAGTGGAATGGAATCTTATACTACTGTGCATGGAAAATATTTAAAAGGTTTCTCAAGAATTGTCCATGCACTAGAAATTCTCAACCTTCTCCTAGACTACCGTGCATGGAAGATTAAGAAACAAAATGTTTCAGGAATTGTCCATGCATTGGAAATTCCAATTCTTCTCCTGTCATGTTCTGGAGGTAATATGAATCTTCACTAGCCTTTCCAACAATGAAAAATGGTCCTAACCAAAGGGCTTTAAATTTCCCATGCTTTCCTTTGTCTTGACTCCTAGCATTCCACATAAAAACCATGCCATTTACTTCAATTTTTTTGTTTTTATCCCTTTTGTCATATAGGTATTTCATTTGTAGTTGCTTCTTATCGTGTTACTGAGTTTGATTCCTGACCTCATCAAGTTCCACTAACTCTTCCATCCTCTCCTCCATTGGTTTAGGAATGTCTAAATCTTCTTGTAAGATGAACTTAAATACTGGTAATAGATTATGCAAAGGGAGCCTAGCTTGAGTTCCATAAACAAGTTCAAAAGGTGACTTTCCAATGGCCTTCTTTGCAGTAATTCTATCTTCCCATAAGGCTAGTCTCAACTTGGAATCCCAGATCTTTTTTTTATTATCCAACATTCTCTTTATGATCTTCAGGATTCTCTTGTTGTTGGATTCAGCTTGGCCATTTTCTTGTGGGTGATATGGTGAAGAATATGAGATCGGTATACCATAGGATTGGAAAAATCCTTTGAATTCATCTGACTTGAAGCACATCCCATTATCAATTATAATTCTTGCTGGAACTTCGAATCTGGTGATGATATTTTCCAACAAAATTTTTGTTACAACCTTACTAGTTGCTTGTTTGGTAGGTATAGCTTCTACCCATTTTGTGAAGTAGTCTATGGAAATTAATATCCATCTATGTCCCCCACTAGATTTTTCTTCAATCTCTCCTATGAAATCAATTCCCCATTGGTGGAATAGAGCCTCAACTTGCATAGGTCTTAGAGGCAATTCCCCATGATAGTTCAATTTCCTAGAAAACTTCTGACATGCTTCACATTTCCTAGTATAATCATAAGCATCATTGAAAAATCTAGGCCAATAGTAACCTACCCTTAACACCTTATGTGCAGTGGTTTTTGCTGAAAAGTTCACTCCACATACTCCTTCATGCATTTCCTTCAAAACATGCTTTGCTTGATTTTCATCTAGGCACAATAACAAAACACCATCCCTATTTTTCCAATAGAGGTCACCTTTCATGAGCACATAATTTGAAGCCTGTAGTTTGAGCATCCTTTTTTTGTTATCATTAAATCCTTTAGGACATTTCATATTTTTAAGATAATACACAATATCAATCTACCATGGTGTGTGCTCAATACTAGTGATCATGTTGTCTTCATCATTCAAATTGCACACTTGGGCAGATTCAATATTTTTTTCAGCCATTAATTTGGCTAATCCTTGTCCTCTTACAAGCTTGGTGATTTGAAACCCAATGTCAAATTCTTGGATTCTATTTATCCATCTGTACCTACGACCTGTTGCTTTAGATTGTACAAACACATATTTTACTGCAACATTAGGTACATAAGCTATCACTTTTGCTCCCACCAAATATGATCTAAATGCTTTGACAAATTTTACTAATGCATATGCCTATTTTTCTATGATGTCATATTTCAATTCTACATTTTGGGGGGATTTGTTGAAGAAAGAAATAGGTTGTTCATACCCCTCATCATTTCTTGAATCATTATGCTGCAATTGTGTGATAGGATGCAAATGAAAAGATTTGAAAAGGCTTACTGAAATCAGGGGACTTCAACACTGGGGCCTCCTTAATTTCTCTTTTGATGGATATGAATGCATTTTGGCTTCACCAGTCTAGTCAATCTTTGCACCCTTTTTTAACATTTTTGATATTGGTTTCACTATCTCAACAAAGTTTGATCTAAATCTTCTCACAAAGTTGATTTACCCAAAGGAGGATTAGATGGCTTTGATTGTCTTAGGAATAGAAATTTTATCTATGACTTCCACTCTTTCTCGATCAATCCTTACCCCTTCTTTGGACACTATGTTCCCTGGTAACTTTTCCTCTATTGCTGCAAAATGATACATTTTTAGGATTCAAAGAAATTCCATATTCCAATGCTTTGATGAAGATTTTTCTAGATGCTCAACATGATCCTCTACTTTCTTTGAATATGCAGTTAGGTCGTCCTAGTATACCACCATTATTACATTAATTAGATCAACAAATGTAACATCCATAGCTCTCTGGAAAGTTGCACCATCATTTGTAAGTCCAAATGGCATCCTAACATATACATATGTTCCCCATGTTGTGGTGAAGGATGTTTTGTACTAATCTGATTCTTTAACTTTCACCTGGTTATAACCTTAAAATCCATCCATCATAGATAGCATCTCACATCCTATGATCCTCTGCAACATAACCTCCATGTTTGGGAGTGGGTAGTTATCCTTGAGAGAGGATACATTCAAGTTTCATAAATCCACACAGAGCCTTATGTCTCCATTTTTCTTTCTGATAGGTACTAAATTAGAGACCCAAGATAAATGTATGATAGGCTTGATGATACCCCCCTCCCTAAGCTTCATTAGTTCCTCTTGCATTTTAGGCTCTAAGGTAGGATTTATGGGCCTTTGTTTCTGTCTAAAAGGTTTTGCATCTGGTTTCAATGGGATCTCATGTTGGAACAAATATTCTCTATATGCTTTGAGATCATCATAAGACCACACAAAGACATGTTTATATTTCCTTAATAGTGCAATAAACATCTTCCTAATTGTTGGGCTTATCTTCTTCCCAATGTACACCTTTTTAGGGGCTAATTCAGTTCCAAGGTTGATTTATTTGATGTCTTCCCTTTTTACTAGTGTTTGTTTCATGAGGGCTTGGTCATTTCCATCAAACACCCTCTCCAATGCCACAAGTCCCTTAGGAATTTTTTTATTCTTGAGCTGAACAACTTCCTTTCCAAATACAATTTGCTTGCCCTCTACCTCTTCCACAAATGCATTGAAATCAATTTCTTGGGCTTCATACTGATCAATGAAATGTAAGAATTTGATCAGATTAGTATCATCATTAAAAACTTTCCAACTATAAATATTATTAGGGATTGCAGGTCTTGTCTTGAGCTCAACTTGAAAAATTCCTGCTAGAGTGACATAATCTTTTTTCAAAGCTACATTCGCCAAGAAGTCTACCATTAAATTCTTGGACCTATCTATCCATTTAACAGAGAAAGCATCGAACAATTCAATGGTGTCCCATACAACATTTCTGTATTGTTTCAATCTATTATTTTTTGTAGCATACTTTGATCTCACTTGTGAGATAACCAACTCAGAATCTCCAAAAATAGTCAGTAGTTTAATTTTGTGTTTGACAGCCATGTTCAACCCAATTAGTAGGGCCTCATACTCTACTATGTTATTTGTACATTCAAATGTTAACAAGAATAAATATTTGAATGTCGTGCCTTCAAGTGAAATGAAAACCACTCCTGCTCCATTACCTTCTCTACTGCATGCTCCATCAAAATAAATTCGCTACACACCATGCTCATTCTTGGAGACATCCCTATCAATTGGATCAATGTTCAACAATTTAGGTTGTGAAGGTTCTATTCTAAAGCTTCCTAAGTCCACATCACATAAGCCATTCATCAAGTTTTGATCAACATATTCCACAATTTGATTCACTCTTGGTTCTCTATACAATTTAACCTCTTCACCATTTATTAGTATTGTGGCATAAGATAAGTCAAATTGCACATTTTCTTCCATTGTAGCAGTCCATTTTCTTGACAAGAGCATCTCAAAGTGAGGGGGTGTGTCTATTACAATTATCTCAATTGTGTATGCTACTTGTGGATAAGTGAATAATCTCACTTCTACATCCTTCATGATTCCTACCACTGGGACATGCCTACTATCCATAGCATGGCATTTACCACCAGTAGTGTCCACCCACATGCCAAGTTGTTTCATGACCCCTACTGACATGATGTTAATAACAATTCATGAATTAATCATGTAATTCCTCACCAATTTGTTGTTTATGAGAAATGTTGTAAAGAATGGATCGACCTGTGTAGGATTCACCAGTGTATCACCAAGAAAAACCTCAGGTACTTTTATATCTCCTTGCCTACCATTACTGACTTTGGTGATTTATTTGTTCTCCAAGCTTTTGTTTTTATTAGTTCCATTGGATATTAGTTGAATAACACTATCTCTATATTCTTTCATCTTCATCATTTCCAATAGTGGCACAAACATCTTCACTTGAGACAATGCTTGTGTGAAATCAAATGAAGAGGCGTTCTCTATTTTGGCTATCCTCCTTTGTTCCAATGGTTCTCCCTTATTTTCTTCTTTCTCCTTTTTATTTTTTCATCATGCTTCTGTTTGCTTTTGTATAACTCCTTGTCTTCTTCTTTCAGAACACGCCTTTGCACATTCTTATTAAGCTCCTTGTTCTCTTCCTTATTTGGTATTTCTTGTGTTGTCTCTTTATCTTTCACAAACAATCCCCTTGGGGTGCCTTCATTTGCATTTTTCGTTTTGTTTCTTAACCTATAGTTGCTTTTTGCTTTCTCTACTGCAGCAATGGTTAACTCCTTGATTTCTTCCTTGGTTGGCCTCCTCAATTTATACTTGCTTGACTTAGGTGGTGTATAAGGAGGATGTGATTCATGATTACTTTCATTATCCTGATTAGAAAAGACTTGTTGTTCTGCCATGTGAATATTGTACCTCTGGTTGTTTACATCATACTCATAGCCTTCATCTCCTAAGGATGAGTATTCTTGTTCAACTAGATGAAGGTTATGTGAAGTTAGATATATTGTATGATCTTCCTCTTCATTTTCATATGACATTTCTTCTTCTTGTATTGATCATGCTACAACATAATGATCCAGGGAATGAGGCAGTTTACAAACTTGACACCAAGGGTTGTTATTGACCATGTATGCTCCTTTTTTCTTTAAGGGATCAAGAGTTTCTTTATACTGCGGCTTGCCCAGTTATGGGTTTTGCATCTTTCCAGTTTGTGTTGTATGGCATATCATGTAATCTTGGTCTTTCATTTCTGTATGAATTCTCCTACTTAGTCTGGGGATTGTTAGAGTTTTTGGGAACTTTAAGGTTGTCCCTTTTTCTGATCATCCCTGCACCCTTTCTATTGTTCTCAATAGTTAATGCTATATTTTGTGCTTCAGTTAAACTTCTAGGACATCTATTTCTGAGTTCATACCCCATTTTTGGATCAAAGGCCTTTAAATAAATTCTTAAAGCTGTCGGATCAGTCAGTTTGGATCCATGTGGTATTTTGTTATATAGTTTGGAAAACCTCTAATTGAAATCATAAATTGACTCATTTTGGCATTTTTGAATACTTATCAATTCATGAAGGGAAAATTCAGGGGCACAATGATTCCCATATTGTTCTAGAAATTGATTATGAAAGACTGCTATAGAATCAATTGAAGCATCAGGTAGACCATTGAACTAGTCCCTTACTTCTTCAGTTAGGGACATCATGAACAATCTCATATTTACATCCTCATACTCCATACCAATATCTTGTATAAAAGCATTGAAATTTCTGATATGTTCTTCAGCTGATATCACATTATTCCCAATGAATTTGGGGACTGTATTTCTCCAATTGCTGTCAATTGGGTATGGATATAATTGGTGCCTTGTTAAATCAAATTGTCTACATGTGTTCATAGGGTTTTGTGGGTGAAAATTCAAAGGTGGTGGATTGGGGTGGTATTGGTATCCATATTGAGGCCGATGATAAACATTTTGTTGGATGTGTTGTTGAAGGTATGCATTCTGATGCGGCACATGATGTTGATATTGTGGGGCATATTGCTGGCCTGGTGGTGGATAGTGTTGGGGAACATTGCCAGTATTTAGGGGTTGTGACCTTTGTGGTGGCATATTATATTGAGTGCATTGTCTTGGATTACCACTAGCATGATGAGGTACTTTTGAAGTACATGGAGCACCTGTATTCTTAGATGTTCCACGTGAATTGATATTACCACCTTTTTTATGTGGAGGGACATATTTTGGTGGCTTTGATGCCTGGATGTTTAATTGTGCCAGTTGTTGATCAAGCTTTTGGATTTCTTGTATCATATGTTGTCTCATTCTAAGTTGCTATTTATGCCATTCTATATGTAGTTCAATCTCTTGGTTAGTCATACCATCAAAGTTAACAATAGTATGATCAACAATCCCATCCTAGTTCTCTTCTCCTTGTTGTGATGAGAATCCCCTATCATACTCCTCTTGTCTCTACCTTCTTTCTTCTTCCAACTGTTCCTCAAAATCATTCACCTTTTGAGGGTCTGATCTGAAGTTGAGGACATTATCATTTGTATTGCTTCTTTTAGGTGGTGATGAAGGATTTCCACCATCAAGATGAAGTGGAGAATTGAATTTTGTGAAGGTCTGTTTTGATGTGTTCACATTATCTCCTGGTTGTTTGGATGCTATCTCACCCTTATTTGTGTTGTTCTTTCCACGAGGAGATCCATGCTTATCTGTCCACCTAACACTGCTCTTCTTAGGACTCTCCTAGTGCAAAGATCTTCCATTCATGTTGAATGATATAAAATATCTCTGGTGTCTATCGTCTATCCTTTTTGATCTAATGTTTATTTTATCAGTCATAAAAGTCTTTCAGAGTCGCCACCTACTTTTCATAAGTAGGAAAATGATTGTGTTTTTTCCTAGTGGAGTGCTCACCCTTTTATGATGTTTTGGAATGAATCTATGATGGAATGCTAAGGTTCAAAATTGGCTTGATCCCTAGCAGAGTTGCCAATCTGTTGGAACTCAAAAATGCAGGTTACAAATCCTAAGAGGGTGCCAAACTCTATGATTAGACTTGCAATGTTTTTGAACTAATGAATGGAGATAACCTATTAGGTTGATGACTCCCTACACTTTAGGCTCTGCTAGACCTAGGCAGCTGGACCTTTATAATGGAGCAGATAAGAGGAATGTATGATTGGTTGAATTGATGGATCTATCCACAATGGAAAATAGTGTGGGATAGATGAAAGCTTACTAACTACTCCTACTGAAATTTGAAATGTGAATGTATGGATAAGATTTTATGAAATTCTAAAATGGAATTGGTATGACCATGCCTACTTCTGTTGGGCTAATGGAGTCAAGAGATGAAAGATATGTGGCTTACTGGTTACAATTTGAATTGCTTGGCATTTGTAACTGTTTATACCTTGTATAAACGTGCAAGAATGTGACTGACTGACTCTACTTATTGATCCAATCAATCCTATAAAGTTACTATGACCTATTTAAAAGGATTTTAATCCTTCCTTGAAGGAACCAATTAAAAGGAATCACACAATGACAACAAATGTGTATTGACAAATGAAGTATATCCTCAATTTGAATAACAAGATAATATCAAGTTGGAGATAGTGTGGCAATCTTATCAATTACAGGGCTCTTGTTATTGATCTAAATGTTACTTCCAAGTTACTGTAATCAATTAAAAGGATTTTAATTCTTTGATAGAAACCAATTAGCTTGATTACACAATAACAACAAATGTTTCTGATGAAATTGAATATAAACTTGGATACACAAGTTTAAATAACAGAGAAATAACAGTGTGAAGACAACTAGATAATTGTTCAAATCAACAAACAAAAGACACCAATGTTGGATTACCAATTTATGCATTCTTCTCCATCATATAATTTCAAAAGATTTTGCAATACATGTTCAGTTAAGCCAACTGATCAACCTATCCAACTACCTAACTACTAATTCTAATAATTTTCTCATTTGATTTCATCAGGAATATATACATTATATCTTCTAGGATTATGACCCTTTACTCATCTTCCGTTGCAGCGCTTCACTTTATTTTAATTAATTGCCTTCAGAATATTTTAATTAATTGCCTTCAGAAAATTAAAATACTTTTAATCTTCATTATCTTTGTTTCCCGTGAAAATCATTTTGCAATACTTTAATTTTAATTCCTTTGATGGCAATTTCTTGTTTTATATTTTACCCAAAAAGTACTTTAGGTAAAATAATTGCTTGCCTCATAGTCTTTATGCTCCCTTTGCTTTTGCCTCTTTGTGAAATTTAATTTTGATTTGTTTCCCCAACACTTGAATTTTTACCCAATAAAATATTCCTTTCATGTAACAATAATGACCCACTCTCGTAATTCCTTTGGTGAAAAATATTCCACCTCCAAGTGCAAATATTTTATAATTTTTACCTTTTATGCTTTTTGTGGGTAAAATAATCATCCACCTTAAAATCCCCTTTGTAAAAATGTGAAATTTATATTTCTCAAAGTAATATTGTTCTCCAAATTATAAACACATTTTATTCAATCTTTTGTTTACACTTTGATCATATGTATTCACGTATCGGGGTAACACACAACGCATCAAGGAGACTTATCTTTATATCCATTGATTTTGATTCTCTCACCGATGAAGTTCCTCAACGTTGTCGGGCCATCGAAGGAACCTGTTATTCTATCTCACTGATATACAGTTCTCTCTCATCGCGGTAACCCACTCAGTCGGAGAGCTCTGAGGAACCCACTCCGATCGTTCATGTCTCTCCAATGCATTTAGGGGTTTTGATTTGGTGCGTTGAAATGCTATGGTTACCATCTGTTTGTTCTGGATGAATATCTTTAACTACCATGAGCCATCATTATCCAGATCGATCAATCCCACCTCTGTTGAATGCTTGGGGTTTTCATAGTATTTGTGATCAAAAGGGTAAGATATTGCAATGATCACTAAATCGATATTGTTATTGCCAGTATCTGCAATCACTTGAGTAGAACAAATCTTCTTCCTTTTAATGTTGCACCTCAGCTCGATTTTATCCTCTCACACTCTTTTCGACACTTGAAGTACCCTCTTCCCATCATTCTTATCGATTATCTCATGTTATAAATCAATTTGTTCGATATCTACAGACTATATGTGGTTTAGATAATTGACTACTGCAAAAACCTTTTATTCATGGCATTTGGGGATATGATACCACAGTGTGTTTGTCAGCAACTGGCCTTCCAAAAACTTCCGCCCATTACTTTCTTCGTTCTTTCATCCATTTCACTAATTGTGTTCTCCAAATCGTCGAATTCCCTGACTGTATTGTATAAGACTCCAGTGTATTCATCGCTAGCCTTAGACGAGTAAGCACTCACAATGTTGCTCTTAGTATTCTCCAAACTTTGCCACAAGATTCAACGCATTTAGTGTTTCTTCAACCTCATGAAACACTCTTCTAATGGTTATTCTTTTCATTGTTTCTAATGTTCTCATAGTTAGATGCAATGGGCTTGAAAATTTGCATAGGGAGTCTTTGCGCATTTATGTCTTCCATGGTTTGCTTCGTATTGATAGTAGGCTTACATCATGGTGGGACAATACCTCTAGTTCTTTGCCATCACACACTATGGTAGAATATACAAATTTCCATATTACAGTTCTTCTATCATTGTTTCACTCTCTACCATTTCTGAGAGATCTATAATATCCCGCAAGAGACACATGAAAAGGGGGTTTCTTCGATCTACCTTTTTATGTCATCTTTTGTGTAGAGGACAAATACTCTATCGTTGGTTATGAGATAAGAGCAATTATTTCCTAAGAAAATAGTTTTTCCTCTTGATAAAGATTGTGTTTTCAATGGTGGCACTAACACCTTTTTTCATTGTGAATATTTGATATGCTCTTACCAATAATGAAGAAATTATTTTTGATCCAACAATGACCAAAATCTTCGAATTGTGCTCTTAGATTTTATGTACCACTTTCTCAAATTACCTATCTCAAGAGTAACTATAAGAAGTTTGACTTTTTCTTTTGAAATTGTTTCATTGATAACTTCTATGGTTGTGAATGCCTTGACTATGATGTATCAGGAAGAGTGGAAATGTTTTGCTTGCATGTCCCAATTTCAGATTGTTGATGCTATCCAAATCTCATGTCTGAGTGCTTCTTAAAGGTCTCTGATTTTTTCGAAAGCTTTCAAGCATCATTTGCCTTGCCTAATTTGTAAAAAACCTTGTGTGAGTGACAACGTTAGGAAACAACTTCAAATTTTGTTTTCATTTACTCCTCCTCGGGATTTCCATTAGCCACAATAACATTATTTCCCTGATTCCATAATCTGAATAGCTTTTCCTAATTCACCATTTTACAGAGTCCTTGAATTATGACCTTTCAAGTTATGGTATTTGGGGTAAAGCTTTTGTCCTTCCTTTTATTTCCTCAACATTTCACCTAACAATTATTTCACATGTTCTACATTATCCTCTTGCAAAGAGCATAAATAATAGTGTTGTATGTGTAGAATTGCACCCATGTGACCTTATTCTTGTCAAGAGTTCCAAAGCTTGGTTTGTTATGCTTCTCTCACATAATCCTTTGGTCAAAATGGTGTATCAAGAGCATAAAGGCTAATAATTAAACTTCATGACACTTTATCTTTTGCAATTATTCCATCAAATATCAAAATGCATCTTAAAATGAAATGGGTATTCAACAGATTTTGCTTTCTGCCCCTTTTTCACTGTGATAAAATGAATTAAGTGGCCTCCAACATCATTTTGGAAAATTGATCAAAAATTCTCCCAAAGCCAAAAAAATGCACCAACATGTTGTTTGATGATAGGGAAGTGTGGTTGGAAAACAAATTTGCATGAAGTAATCAGGATTGAAAACTGTCAACGCTCCAAGTTGCTCATTTAGCATTTTCTGAAAAACTACACTTTGTTAAACTCAATTGAAACCCCCCACTTGCCCTTTTGGAAAAAAATACCAAATCTGATTTTGAGAAGCCGCCATCCTGGGGATTAGTTTATTTAGGTCACATGAACATGTAGGAAAAATGATTTTTCTTCAATCTTCTTCCTTCGCAAGATATTAAAGATCAAACTTGACCGCTCTGTAGCTGTTCTGGAAATGCAGTCTTCAAACTGGGTAAAATCCATTTGGTTTTGATGTTGAAAAAATACTAAATGAAGAGTCGAGGCTCTGAAAATTGACATGGATGCACATTGAGATGCGAAGAATTTGAGACACCAATTGATTTGTAATGAAACCCTTTCAATTTCTTAATATTGGCCTCCAAAGTTGCTCACTTTGATAGATTTTACTGTGTAGACAACAAACCTTCGCACAACGCTTCAACTTGGCCTTTTGAAACTTTGGAAAATCATATCATAAGGGGCTGAAATTTGGTAGAGACACTCACATATGGTAGATAAACATGTCTGCAAAATGATTTTGCGTGAAACTGAAGAGGCTTTAAATTGTGATTTTTTGAAGTAGGCACTTGAGGCAAATTTTCCAACTGAACTTATGAGTGTTGAAATCAACTATTTCATTATAAGAGCCTCAAATTTTGTCAAAATTTGCATGAAATTTTAGGCTCCAACAATGGCATAACAAGAATCCAAGTCTCTAGGGGAGCAGATCAAATGCCTTACTCATTGGGCAACAGACTCAAAATTCTTTTTTTCATGAACTGATATGGTTTTTGAAAGACCACACCACAACCGATGGCACAAGGCCACCAAAAAATAAAATCTCCTATTTTCCTCTATCATACACCTTGTTCTGATGTGTTTTCATCAAATTCCTCTTAAGAATATTCATGCAATCTGCCCTATTATATCTACTGCCATTGAAAATTTTCAAAATAACACTACCTTCAACTAAACATCAAGGGGGTAAAATTTTTATTAAATCAAGGAAACGCTACAAAGCAAGGGCATTAAATTGCCCTATCAATATCAACCAAGTGATCCAATTGATGAGACAAATCCAGGGGTAGTTGACCCCGATCCACCAAATTCCAATCATGAATATGATCAGAAGCCCATTTAGCCAAGCAATCAGCAACACCATTCCATTCACGAGGAATATGATTGAAAGTAATATACTCCAAAGAGGCAGAAAGAGTGAGAATTTGTTCCACAATCAAAGCCAGCTGCCAGCTCACATTATCCAAATACTGCCTTTTTAGTAAGTTCACCACTACCTGGGAGTCAGATCACATATGATCCTTTGCCATCCCAATTGACTGCCCCGCTCCACAGCCAATAAAATGGCTGAGCCTCCATAAGATTATTCGTATGAAGACCCTTATACATAGAGAAAATAAACTGAACATCTCCAGAGCTATCCTGGCCCACCCCCCCAATGCCAGCATGACCAGGATTTCCACGAGAAGAACCATCTGAGTTGATTTTTAGGACACCAAGAGGAGGAGGGGTCCATCTTCCCTCCCTATTCACCTTCGGGGTAGGATGCCTGCATCTGTTGCGCATGAGCTGTCGTTGCGGATGAGGAAGATGAAGACGATTAAACACCCAATATCACGAGGGTCCACCAGCATAGTCATATCACACTTAGCCGCAATAGTTTCTCCTAAAGAGTGTAGAATTTTCCACCAAAGGTGAGGAGCCATCAACAACGAATCCTAAAAAATCTGCCTATTCCTCTCCAACCATAGGTTCCAGATAATAAAGGAAGGTCCAAGAGCCCAAGCAGCCTGAAGAAAGGAAGTAGAAACAGGGGCCCTACCCCACCATTCCCCAAACTCCACTAAAGAGGAAGCATGCCAGCAGGCCGTATTCCACACCCCCCACCAAAAATGCCAAATCTCCCTGGCATAGGAACATTGGAAGAAGATATGGGAGACACTCTCATCACAGCCATGACACAAAACACACATAGAGGGGCCTTGGAAACCACGCTTACATAAATTATCCTAAGTAAGACACCGGTTTTGAGCCACTAACCACATAAAGAAGTTGCACTTGGGCCATGACAACTTGTGCCAAACTTGCTTCCACCAAGGGACCTCAATGTCCCCAAACAACTGCCTACCAACCTGCCTATAACCAGCGGCCACAGAGTACTTTCCAGACAAGTCAGAACCATCCCAAGCCAAGACATCAGGTCCTCTCAAAGAATTACAAGCACGGGCAGCCAGAAGTTGGGAAAGCTCACGCCTATCCCCCTCAGACCCTCTAGGTGGCCACTCAGAAGGATGCTTCAGCGAAAACTAACAACCAAACCACCATGCTGCACACCTTATAATGCTCCACAGTATCCTAGCCACCCGCAATAAAAACATCAGAAAGGGACTGGAGATGAGGAAAAGAAGAGAGAATAGGAGGGTGACCATCCCAAGAATTTGACCAGAAAAGAGCCTGTGACCTGAATGATAGATCCAAAAAAGAGCACACTTAATCAATTGCGCCCCCACTTTCAAAGTATGCCAAATCATAGAACCACCCCCTTCCAGAGGATAGCGAGGAACCTCAAAAGATGCAACACCCCGAAGATATTTATGGTTGAGAATACAAGCCCATAACTGGTGCTGATTGGTACACCAGCGCCAGTAAAGCTTGGCAGCAAAAGCTTTCCCATTCAAAATAGCAGAGCGTAAACCAAGACCACCCTCCTGCTTTGGTCTACACACTGATTCCCACTTGACCAGGCTCCATTTTGAAGACAACAAATTACCGCTCCAAAGAAATTGATGAGAAAGAGCATCAAATTCCTTAATGAAATACATAGGAGCCACTTGAACTAAGCACCTATAGATGGGAAGGGCCTGGATAACAGACTTGAGAAGAATCACTCTAGCAGCAGTAGACAACCAACGATGAGTCCAATGAGTGACCTTCTGCCTAAGCTTATCAAGCAACAGCTGCCAGGAGGACCTAGGTTGATGACCAACAACAAGAGGAATACCCAAGTAGACAAAGGGAAGAGACCCAATTTGAAACCGCAGAATAGCTGCAATCCGACGCTGGATAGCTTGAGGAGTATTAAAGAAGAATATAGAAGACTTCTGCTCATTAACTCTCTGGCCCAAAGCCGCAAGGTAGATGTCCAACGCTTTCCTGAAGGAATCAGCCCCCCTAATACGAGCCAGTCCCATAAGAGAGTTATCATCCACAAATTGGAGATGAGAAAGCGTAGGCAAGCCCATCCCCCACCGCCAGCCATGAATCAAACCATGTGAAACTTGAGAATTAAGAAGACGGCCAAGCCCCTCAGCCAAAATAATAAACAAATAAGGAGAGAGCGGATCTCCCTGACGAAGGCCCCTAGTAGCCCCAAAAAGCTCAGAAGGTTCCCCATTCACAATAACCAAAAAGGAGGAAGAAGTTACACAACTCAAAATCCAGCTCACCCAATCAGAGGAAAAACCAAAGGCCAACAGAATCTTCTGAAGAAAACTCCATTTAACTCTGTCATAGGCTTTGGCCATATCCAACTTGATAAACATAGACCTATCCTTAGAGGTGGCCATGGAATGAATGGCTTCAGACGCAATCGCCACCCCATCCAGAATTTGACGGCCAGCCACAAAGCCACCTTGCTCCTCATAAATGATCACAGGCAAGCAAGATTTAAGCCTCTCAGCAATCAACTTCGTAATAATCTTATACACCACGTTACAGAGCGCAATAGGTCTAAAGAGATCAAGTTTGTCAGCACCTTCCTTCTTAGGAATGAGAACCAGAAAAGTAGCATTCAGGGCATGAAGCATCTGCTTACTATGAAGACTCCCGAACCACCTCCAACAAATCCAGCTTCACAATATCCCAAAACTCTTGGAAAAACTCAACAGGGAAACCATCAGGATCAGGAGCTTTCCCCTTGTTCATCCCAAACACCACCTCCTCCACTTCTGACAAAGTCACCGGGCGAATAAGAGAAGCATTCAACTCATTAGAAATTAAAGAGGGAATGCAAGCAAGGACCCTATTTTCATCAGCCTCTACAGGTAAAGAATCCTCAGTAAACAGATTAGAGTAGAACTGACGAGCCTCTCTATACAAAGCATGTTGAGCAGAGATTGAAATACCCTCAGAGTTAACAAGAAAAGAAATAAAACACTTATTTCGACGAGGTTGCACAAAATGATGGAAAAAAGCTGTATTCCTATCACCCTCTTGAAGCCAATTAATCTGAGCCTTTTGTTTCCAGAAAATCTCCTCACGAAGCTCCCACTCCACCAATTTCAGAGCCTGGGATTCAACATGCCCAAGAGCCTCCGAGAAATCCAAATCCCGAATCTGGCGGGTAATAACAGCAAGGCGATCCAACGCTTCCCTTTTCCTAGCCCGAAAATTACCAAAACACAACCTATTCCATCGCTTAAGATGAAACTTCACAAATTGCAACTTCTTAACCAGGGAATACATAGCAGTACCATACGCAGGGGCGCCGTCCCACCACCACTGAGCCACAAGATCACCCAAAGATAGATCACGCAACCACATAAGCTGGAATTTGAAAGGTGGATTCTTAGGATTTGGAAAAGTTGAAGTCGAAAACTTAATTGGCCAATGATCAGAGCCACACCAGTCAAGAATCTCAGAGCAAATGACCAAGCTACCTCTAACCCAAGAGCAAGAGAGAAGGAAACAGTCAAGCCGCTGGGCAATCGCTTCAGGCCCACTCTGTCTATTATTCCAAGTGAATATACCGTTAGAGGGTTTTACATCCATCAGAGCAAGAGAGTCCACATTAGTCCGAAACAATCTGAAGCAGGACCAAGCCTAGGCAGCCCTCCCCTTTTCTCCTCCAAGCTCAACACAGCATTGAAGTCACCAGCTAAGATCCAAGGCAAAAAGGGAGCGCAGGACCTAACATACCTGATATGAGCCCAAAGCTAGGATTTTACCACGAATATCAATTGGAGCATAAACATTACTAACCAAAATAGTCTCACCAGATTCCAAAACCGAAGCCACCATAGAAATAGTAGACTGGCTTGGAAATCCACCAACGAGGAACAACCTTACGAGGATCCCAGAAAAGAGCCAGACCCCCAGAGGTTCCCCTAGACCCAATACACTGACACTGGCCAGAAAACCAAATACGAGGGGCATGTTGAAGCATGAGGTCCACCTGAAGCTTAGTTTCCTGAACACAAAAGATATCAGGAGAATGAACAACAATCAAATCTTGAATAGCCTTTTGACGGGAGGTGCTATTCAACCCCCTTGCATTCCATGAGAGAATAATCATGAGGAAGGTTGAGAGAAGTGGGCCTCAAGGGTCTTAATAGCACCAGATTCTACCAATAGATCCCCAGTAGATTTAAGCTTGTCTGCATCCTTCTTATGACCAACTTTCAAAGAAAATTCAAAATGCCCCTTCTTGAGAGGGCGTTGCAGCACCCCCAAGGCAGGAGACGAACCTTGACCTTTACCTAAAGAAAACACTGCCTTAGCTAAATCTGCTAAAACAATATCATCTTGCACATCTACAGAGGCCCCAGGAGGCTCTGAACTCCCCTGCTCCAATGTTGGAGAAATATTCTGAACAACAATTGCTTTCTCTAGCCCTGTATCCAACCCAACATCTATACCAGTGGCCCCAAAAGAAAGCTCAATAGGAATCCCTTCCTCCAAAGCCTGATTATCCAGGACCTCAAACTAATTGAAACCCTAATCACTCTGACTATCCTTATAGGCCCGCTTGTGACCCCTCCCTTTATTTCTCTGCTTAACAGGGATAAAGCCATCCTTATCAGGCCCACCTTCAACCGCAGACGCCTTCCCTTTATCCCCTTTCTCCACCAAAGGTCCAGAAGAAGGAGAAGAAGACACCCCAGCAGCTTTGGGTGCCCGAGGACACTGGCGCTGAAGGTGTCCATACTCGTGACAAAAGTGGCAATGAAAAGGAAGGGACTCATAATCAAGCGGTTGAATCCATGAGGCAGAGCCAATACAAATTTCCAAAGAATCCGGTAGAGGGCTATTTAAATAAATTTCAACACAAATGCGAGCATAAGAGAATACCTTTTTATCCAAAGTATTTTGAGCAATGGCAGCTGGCTTCCCCAACAAAGCCACAATTCGGTGCAGAATATCGTCCCTCCAAAACTCCAACGGCAGCCATGGAAGACAGACCCAAACAAGAACCCGTGTAGGAAGATCCTCTTTCGCATTAAAACCTCCATGCCAGGGCTTAATGAACAAGCCAACATGATTGTAAAAATATGGCCCTCCCTCAAAAACACGATTACGATCTGAGATACAAGAAAAATCAACCATGAAATAGCCATTTGCAGCCACCAAAAGATCAAAATCTCCTTCAACCTGCCAGGTGCGACGGATCCAAGACTCTAAAGCCGAAAGAGGGACATGAATACCCAAGAACTTGCAGATCAGAACATGTTGGCTCCAATAATCTATGTCATCCTGAACCGATTCAGGAGAAATAACTAGAACAGGGCGATCTTGACTCCGCGGAAAGCATCCCTTCACTTTCTTGAGCTTAGAGCTCTCACCCACAAAGGATGAATCCAATTTTTGTGCATGCATGGCTGCCGAAAAATTCTGAGAAGACTTTGGCCCAGCAAGCACAAGGCTTTTGGAAGCCTCTGCCATACCTTCACACCGAAACCCAACACCCAACCCACACCGAATCCTCCCCCGCCCACCACACCCACTTCACCCTCAAGACAACTTCCAACCCATCACACCCAACTCCCTTCGCACTCTCTACGCGAAGAAGATAAGCCTCGGCTCGCCATGTGTCATACAACCAATAGCAAAGAGCACATGAGCATCTCAGAGCTGCATTGGCCAGCCTAGCTTACTAAGCAACCAACAATGGCCATGAATTTTTTATGAGACCCATAACCACCTTTTTATTTTATCATTAGTAAGTAATAAATTAATAGATTTTTTAAATTGTAGAGCATAATAGATCCCAAAAATATTAGGAGTAGAAAGGATACTAGTGCAAGGTCATCCAAGGATCATAATACCTCTTTGTTGGCCACTCACTTGATTGCCACATGTAAAAAATAACCCAAATTTACTAAGAGGGGTAGCATATAATTTACAACACTTTCTAAAATTGGAAAAACACTACCCAAGTGTGTATTGAATACTTAATTCACTATTTTATATATCATATATTAATAGTTTAATGTCAATTATTTCACATAATTTTTTTCAAATTATATTATCATTGATCACACCTAGATTATCCCAACTCATTTAGTGGTTGTAACAAGGATTTGACTGGTTGAAGATGCGTTAGGTTTCATACTTTGCATTACATAACTGACATTTACACATAAATTTGGTTTACAATCTCTCTCATACAAACACTATAAACCTAGTAATCAAAATGTATTTGGACTAGGTACACTCATTGTTAGGAAATAATGCATCAATGCTTGGTTTATTTAATTCATTTCCTACATAACCCTATGAGAGAAAAACATACATACAAAATTACATAATATTCATAATACATAGATCAAATAGACAAGCTGTAAGATAACACAAAATATGCCTTGAGAAAACCCTCAAGAGGGAAAAAGCCAACCTCCAAAAGCATCCATACTCCATCTATTATTTAGCAATAAAACACTACATACGCTTATAGAGTTACAATGAATACTTTTGAAACATCAAGCCTCTCCAATGCTTCCTCCATGTTTTCAAGCATGAATCCACACATCGCATACCATGCTTCACATATGCACTCCTCAAAAAGACTCAATAATGACAGCTCACTCATTCGACAAACCTTAACCACTAAATATGTGTTTGTTTTTATAAATACAAGCTAACAAAAATACAACCAAGTGGTAAGATAAAACCATGTGAACACAAAACCATTGAACCCTCATTTAATATTGGGTACTAATTTTTCACATTATTAAATACTTTTCCCAAATATTAAATTATTATCCTATATCTTCCACACATAAAATAATAAACCCAATGTTACAATACAACTTGTAAGTGGCCCCAAATAATTACCTAGTGTGGCTAAACATACCTCCTAGGTACACCAAAACTAAATAATTATTTAATTAATATTATAATATAAAATCTTATTCAATGGTGTACAACACCAAATCCTAACATTCTTCCACTTGTATACATTGGATAAGGGCGAGTCAATAAAATACATCATCATAGCCACGCATAAAACCACATGAATATCCAACATGCTCCCATGCTCCATCAAGATACCTACAATAAAACCAAAGTGACCACCATCTCAAGCATGAACTCCTCTCATCCTCCAACATGCCACCTATGGAA